>OX638069.1:7751426-7940212 GCA_951804385.1 Trifolium dubium | reverse complement strand
TCCAACATGGACTCTTATTTTTGAGTTGTAATAGCATAATTCTGCTTTGCCTTTGCCTATTCAAAAATAAAAAGAACACCAAAAAGATATGGAAGCCTTGTAATGTTTGCTTATGTTTTTAATGAGTTGTTTTTGTCAAAAAAAAAAAAGAACACTATATAACGAATACACTATTACGAACTATCCAGCCAACACATACAATTGATGTGTCGTGAATCTCGTGATCAACATTGAAACATCTCAATTTCCTAAAAGATAGTGAGTGGGTCGCACTATCATGTGAGTTTCAACATCATTAAGATGAATTTATGGGGATGACCTTTTCATATTTTTTCTTTCACAACCAATATCCACTTTAGTAGACCGATTAATTTTATTAAGAATGAATTATGACATTGAGTAGTTTCACTTTTTATTTAAATGCAGTTATAAAAATTGAACTGTGATTCTTCATATCAAATTCAGTGTCAATTATTATTTGGTCAATTAATGCTTTGATGAGTGGGAGGTACAACCTGTCTTGTGCGGGAGCCGATAGAGATTGTTGGGGTCTGATTGTCTCAAGTGGTTGTAGGGTGATCTTCTCTAAGCTCCTCTCCTCTCTTGTCTTCTTCGCCATATAACGTTTTTTATACAGATTTTGAGTAGTGTGGTGGTTGTTTTATGGTGATCTCCTATTTCTCGTCATTTCGTAGTTTGTCCTCCCTTCGATTAAACCAAGACTCTTAGTCTTAGGATTGAATTAGGATTTTCACGGTACACACGTGTTATTGAAAATGCTTAAAATATTCTTAATGACACTTTTATGAACTAAATTAATTAACAAAAAAACACATTCATTAACTAAATTGACTACATACAAAAATATATTTGATAACCAAAATAACGAATAAACAAGTCCCTATTCAACATTTTGATACATTTAAAAAACCAATATAATAACGAGAAATAGTTTTAGAAACTAAAATGATAGATTCATTTTTATTAACTCGTTTTTTATGACCCTGTGAATCACATATTTTGCCACGAGACATGACAACATAAGAAAAAATAGTGTTATGATAGCATCTATGAAACTTCAACATCTAGTGAGATTGATCTCTAACTATAATTTCTTAATCAAATATAAGCCAATAACATAGCCATCAACATTCAATTTCACAAAACCATAATACTAATACAAACTCTTTTAGCCAAAAAAGAGAGATAAACTCTTCCTATCAAAAAGATAATTTAACTAATGTACTTCTTATCCTTTTGGTCAATCCCCCCCCAATCCAACTACAAAGCAATCTACAAAATGACAAAACCGAATAATCCCCACATATCCATAAACAGGAAGAAGAATCGTGCATAACTTGACAACATATATCATTTATTTATTTGTCTTGATAACTATTATATTATCATAGTACATTGGTACTATATAATATATATATATGTATTTTAGACCAACCTTACCAATACAATATTCTAGATCAGTCAACTATCCATGCACTCGACCATAAGTCGCCGTTTAATTAAGATCGAATATTTCAGATCTAAGATCAATATTTTCAAGGGTCTTGCTAACGAGTGCACCCGGTGCACTCTTTAAACATACTATTTAAAGAAAATTTTTAATCAAAAAATTTAACAGCACAATTTCCAATGCATTGACTTTAATCATTTTCTATAAAAACTTACTATTTAAAGGGCTTAAACAATGCACCGGGTGCACTTTTTAGCATTTGCCTATTTTCAATTATAAAGAAGTAAAATTTATTTTCCACTTAACTGTTTTATCAAAATCAGACAATCATAGATGTCTCAAATAGAATACGAAAGAAAAGATTGACTTCTATTAGATTCGACTTTTTCTAAGTGGTCCCATATCCTTAGCAATCTGTCTAAGCACAAACTTCTGAATTTTCCCGGTAGAAGTCTTTGGAAGCTCATCTCTAAAAACCACAGTTTTTGGAACCATATAATGTGGTAAATTCTTCCTACAATATTCAACAATATCATTCACCGTGGGTAAATCTTTTTCCTCTAACCCATCCTTCAAACTCACAAAGGCACACGGCGTCTCCCCCCAAAACTCATCCGCTCTCGCCACCACGGCCGCCTCATTCACCGCCGGATGTCCATACAAACACGATTCAACCTCCACGCTACTCAAATTCTCACCACCACTAATAATCACATCTTTTGACCTATCTTTAATCTCTAAATATCCATCTTCATGCATCACACCAACATCGCCAGTGTAAAACCAACCGTTCTTCAAAGCATTCGCAGTTCCTTCTGGATCTTTCAAATAACCTAACATAACACAACCACCTCTCATAACAACTTCACCAAGCGTCACTCCATCGCGCTTCACGCTTTCTCCGGTGGAATCCACCACGTCGACGCTAGTCATACCAATAGTTCTCACTCCTTGCCGTGACTTTAACCTCGCTCTCTCCGTCGCCGGCAACCGATTCCATTTATCCTTCCACGTGCAACAAACCACCAATCCTCCAGTTTCCGTTAATCCATAACCATGAGATACAGTAAAACCTAACGACTCCGTACGGAAGAGCACCGCTGCTGGCGGCGGTGCTCCTGCAGTTAAAATATTAACTGTTTTCTGTAACGGTTTATTGTCCGGAGAATTGGTTAGCATGTTGAGAACTACCGGAGCACCACACATGTGTGTCACGTGATGCTTTTTGATTAATGAGTAAACAATTTCTGCGTCGAATTTTCTTACACAGATATTTGTTCCACCAACGGCTGCAATTCCCCACGGAAAACTCCAGCCGTTAGCGTGGAACATAGGAAGCGTCCAGAGAAAAATCGGTTGCTTTGGAACCGCCCATTCAATTAACGAATCAACAGTCACGATGAATGTTCCTCTATGTGAATGAACTACACCTTTTGGAGACGAAGTCGTTCCAGAGGTGTAGTTTAAGATCATTGCGTCCCACTCAGATTCTGGATGAATCCATTTAAAATTCGGATCACCTTTTTGTATTAGATCTTCATAAGTTGAAATGAAACCAACGGTTGAAGATGAAGAAACATTTTCGTTTGTTTCGATTGATTCAAATGATTCGTCTTTGATGAGGATAAGGATAGGTTTTTGTTGTGTTGATGAGAATAACGACAAAGCTTGAAGAACAAGTTCACGTGCGGAACAATCAACGAAGACAAGTTTCGACTCGGAGTGAGTGAGGATAGTGTAGACGTTACGCGCGTCGAGGCGCGTGTTGATGTTGTTGAGGATTGCTCCGGCGAAAGGGATGGCGAAGTGGAGTTCATACATGGCGGGGATGTTAGGAGCGATGACGGAGACAACGTTTCCACGGCGGATGCCAAGGGAAGTGATTGATGAAGCGAGTTTAAGACATCGGTTGTAGGTTTGAGACCATGTGAAAACAGTGTTGTTGTAAATGATTGAAGGGGTGTCGTTGTAAATTGTGGAGGCTCGTTGTAAGAAGGTGAGAGGTGTGAGAGGTGGATTGTTTGGTTTACTTGGTTTGAGTTGTTCCATTGGAGGATGATGAAGTGAAGAACACAAAGGTTGTGTTTGTGAGGGAGTGAAGAAATCTATGTGTGTTATTATAGTATTAAAATCGAGTTGAATCTATCAATACCTATTAATTATGGTCAATACAAAAATTAATATTTTTCATAAATAAATGAAGAAAAAGTTTAGATGTGTTTGATATGTGAAGCTAAGGAATTAATTTTGGTCAAATAAAAAAGTTAAGGAATTAATTAAAGAGATTTTTTTTTTACCAATAAATGAATTTGTTTAAGTGGTAAGAGTTTTGGTTCATTTAAATCCGTCGTCAGAGGTTCGATATGTCTATGTAAAAAATTCGGTTGACATCGAAGGATCTACTTTGTGTGTCCTACAGATTCCTCGACATAAATTAATCATCATTAACAGTAATAGAAAATTTGTATCATGAATATCGTGGTAACAAAAAATGAATTTGTTTTAATTATTTGATTTATAGGAGAACAAGTTTTAAACTTTTAATAGTAATCATAGTTTTTTTTTTGACGTAATAGTAATCATAGTTGTTTAGTAAAAAAAATAGTAATCATAGTTGGATCGTGAGATTAGTAAAATTTTATTAAGAAGTTGTTCTATTTTAAAAATTGAGATAAGTTCTCTTAACATTCATTTTTTAATAAAACTTATTAAATATTTGAACCAAATAATTTTGGTTAGAAAAACTTTTTTAAAAAATTTGTGTAATCAACTTTTCAAATATTAATTTTTTTTATATTTTTTAATTGTATAATTCTTTTAATTTAACATGTCTTTAAGATACATATTAACATGACTTTATAAATAATTAAGACAATTTAAATGCATAAATATCTTAAAAATTGCATGTTTTAAAGATACATATTAACATGACTTGAAAAATAATAAAGATAAACTAGGATGAACAAATGAAAAAAATGACTGGATAACACAAATCCTAATAAAATATATTATCACAAAAGGTTGAGATAAGATAGATGACAAGAGATGGGTTGGTGATTCGGAGAAGAAAATGATACAAATCTGCAACACGATGATGTGTCTCTTATTTAAATTTGACAAATTTTGTTTTTTTTTTGTAAATTAAGATTTGACACTTTATTATGATAAGAAAAGAAGTTAAGTTGTCTTTTAAAGTTTTTTTTTAATTTTTTTTAACAAGACAAAATGAGGTATTATATATAACAGCAAATCACAACATAAGATGTGCTAATAATAGGTCAACAAAGAATACATCAAAACTACAAGTAACAACAAAGGTACATCAATCAAATACCCAAACATAATAAAGGGTTCATCCACCAACTATGTAAGTTAACCCCCATCCAAGGATACTGAATCCGCAACCACCAAAAAGAATGTCGCTTAATCAAGTCCAACAAATGATGAACTGATTGCGCCGAGTTTTTGAACAGGCGCTGGTTGCACTCTGTCCAAATAACCCAGACACACACCAGCCAAATGAGCTGCATAAAAGATCTTTGTGCCCGACTACTAGCCACTGCAGAAGTGAACTGAAGAAGATGAGCAGATGAAGTCGGAGGGTCTACCATGTCGAAACCAATCCAAGACCTGACTAGCGACCACAATGAACCAAACAAACTGCATGCAAAGAATAAATGATAAGCTGACTCAATGCCGCCACATCCAGAGACGCAAAGCTGAAGATCCGCTGAAATAATGCCCCTACTAACCAAATTAGACTTCGTAGGTAGCCTGTCACGTAGAAGTCTCCAAGCTAAAATAGACACCTTCAAAGGGACTTGACGATGCCAAATAAGAGCAGCTGTATCGTCAAAAGGAACCGCCTCCGAAGAAGTCAAAAGTTGATAGGCTCCACTAACTGTATACCCGGACTCTGGATCAAAGCGCCACTGCCAAATATCTGCTACCCGGAATCATGTAATAAGGTCTGACACTCCCCCAACATCTCCTCCTCTCACACCCATAACTGTCTCCTCCACACCCACGCCCGGCCCCCTACCTCCCATCCTAACTCAAACATCTCAGCCACAGTATGCTGTTTAGTCACTGTTAAATCGAACAGACGACTTAACCTCACACGCAACAACACTCCAGCCAACCACGGATCCGACCAGAAAGAAGTGTCCCGCCCATGCCCAACCCGCCTCGCAACACCCTCTGCAAACCAACCTCTCCTGACTCCATCACCCCCATCTCTAATCTTCACTACTTCCCTCCACCAAGCTGACCCTCTCCTCCCCCCCCTCGCACAACCTACCATCCTCCAAACCATACCTAGCCTCCAACACTCTAAACCACAGACCCCTCCAATCTACCAACATCCTCCAACACAACTTCCCAAGAAGAGCAGTGTTAAACTCCTGCAGCCGCCTAACCCCTTAACCTCCAACCTCCCAACTCGTGCCAATAGAATGGCAACTGACCCACGAAACCCCTTTAGAAGCCTCACCCTGACCCCAAAAAAAATGCAATAAAATATAATCCAGGGCAGAAATGATACCTGTGGGAGCTTTGAAAAAAGAAAGTGCATAGACAGGAAGAGAAGTCAGAACAAATTTGATCAATACCAAACGACCACCAAAAGACAAAAACCGACTTTTCCAACTCGCCAATCGCTGCTTGACGCATACCAACACAGGATCCCAAAAACCTAACCGTCTCAGATCACCCCCAATAGGAAGGCTCAGATACACAAAAGGAATCTTACCTACTTTACATCTTAGAGCACTCGCTGCCTCGACTAACCAATAATCCGGAATGTTGACCCCAACTAGCATGCTCTTACGGAAATTCACCTTTAAACCTGACATCATCTCAAACAACAGAAGAACGGCCCTCATTGCTCGCACATTAGCTCAACTTTTGGCTCCTAAAAGGATAGTATCATCAGCAAACTGTAGATGAGACACTGACATAGTCCCCTGCCCACCCACTTTGTACCCTGTAAACAACTCACTTTTTGCCATCGACTTCATCAGAACATTCAACCCCTCTGCTGCCAATAAGAAGAGAAAGGAGGACAAAGGATCCTCTTGTCGTAGCCCTATCTCAAGAGCAAACTCCTCAGTCGGACTACCATTAACTAAGACAGACGCAGTCGCCGTACAAACACACTCCTTCATCCACTTCCTCCATAAAGTCGAAAAAGCCGTCCGGCTCATCACTGCATCCAAATAGCCCCAATCCACCGAGTCATATGCCTTCTC
Organism: Trifolium dubium; assembly: GCA_951804385.1. Lineage (NCBI taxonomy): Eukaryota > Viridiplantae > Streptophyta > Magnoliopsida > Fabales > Fabaceae > Trifolium > Trifolium dubium. The sequence goes on along the minus strand of OX638069.1, from coordinate 7,933,492 downwards.
AAAATCCACCTTGAAGAGCAACAACTCTTTTTTATGTTTCCGAGCCTCATCCACAATTTCATTAGCTATAAGAATCCCATCGAGAATTTGTCTATCACGAACAAAAGCAGATTGAGACTCGGAAACGACACTCCCTAGCACCATCCGCAAGCGATTAGCCAAAAACTTGGCCAGAATTTTATAAAGGCTTCCCACAAGTGCTATAGGCCTAAAGTCATTAAGACTCTAGGGGCTGCCCACTTTCGGAATCAGAGCGATAAAAGTAGAGTTCAAACCCTTGGACAACCGCCCATTACGATGAAACTCTGAAACAAACCGCATAATATCCCTTTGCAATTCCCCCCAGAAATCTTTGATGAATCCGAAGTTGACCCTGTCAGGTCCTGGACTCTTAAAACTATCACAATCCCAAATAGCTGCCTTGACCTCCTCAATCGAAAAAGGTTTAATCAAATTGTTCCTTTCAACCCAAGTCAAACAGCGGAACTGAAGAGACTCCACCCCTGGCCTCTCCGCGTTTACTATTCTGAAATGGGAAGAAAAATGATTAAACACCGCTTGTCTTATGGGTTCCATAGTGTCCAACTGCTCCCCCTCTACCAAAATAGTCTTTATTGCATTGCCCCTCCGACGCTGGGCCAAAATCAAATGGAAATACTTCGAATTAGCATCCCCTTCTTCCTTGAGCCACAACGCTCTAGACTGTTGCCAAGTGATACTGGCACTTAACCTAGATAAGGAGTGAATGTCAGAGGTAATCCCGTGTAACTCCTCTACCTCTGCTTCTGAAAGAGGGTTCTCTTCCCCCTTACTGTCCAGCTCCGCCATACGAGATTGCAGAGTCTCAATCCTACTAGGCAAATTGTTACTATGTGTTAAGTGCAATTCTTTTAAAGTCGCTTTGATTAGCTTAAATTTTGTTTTGATGACATAGCCGCCCCACCCATCAACCTGAAGGGCACCCCATCTTGCTTTCACAAACTCACGATAACCGGGAGTATCGGCCCAACATTTTAACATCCGAGTAGGCCGCAGTCTCTAGTCCTCCTCAGAAATCGTCAAAATAATGGGACAATGATCCGACAGACCTCTCAACTGAGCAGTCTGAGTGCTATTAGGCCAGGTCAGACACCAATCCTCAGAAAGCAGAAATCTATCAAGCCGACTCATCGATAACCCATCCCCCCTGTACCACGTGAATTTACGACCGCTCAAAGGAAGGTCAACCAGGAAATTGTCTTCGATGAAAGCATTAAAATGAGTGTGATCTATAGCCCCTGAACCAGCTCGCACAGTCCGACGTTCGGCAGGGCTCCTAACTGCTTTGAAATCACCACAAACACACACAGATTGACCAACACCCTGTTGCAGGCGAGCCGCCATCAAGGTCCAAAGCTCTTGTCTTTGACTAAACGACGACCATATCTCCACCTCCTCTGTATCCCAGTTAGTCAGCAGACCCCCCGAAGCCCTTAGCGACGGACAGAAAGAAAAATCACGAGGGGATGATCCCCATAAACTAGATACCAACACTGCATCACAAACCTGCATTTTAGTCTCCTGAAGGCAAACAATGATCGTCCTTTTCTCCCCTATTAGCCTACGAACCTCTCTTCTCTTCTCCAACCCCCCTAACCCCCTAATATTCCAAGAGATAATCTTCATTTATCACCCTCTCTCGCCCTACCATCTACACCCATAACCTGACCATCACTCCTAATCTTGCTTCGGTTAGTCCGAGACAAAACAGTAAACATATTTCCATTAGAGCCCTTAATGTCAATCCCTAAAGCTTGTTCAAACCCCATCACATCCTTCACGGCTGCCTGCTCATTTCCTTGCATCGACACCCAATTCTGCTAGTCGTTATTGACAAAGACTGACGATGAGACCTCGGCTGCAGACACTGCCTGTAAGAGCACATTCTTCCTAACAACCCCCTTTTGACGATGAGATTTTTCCATCCTACTAACGTCCTTACCTAGGTCTTTATTTCCCCCTGGCCGCATGGAGGAAGACTCAGTCATAGACATAGCTCCTAACTTATTTGCATCTCTCTGCTGATTCTGATTTTCTCCATTGGATAAACCCTCTAACACCTTATCCACCACCCTTTTGTCAGCCTGATGTTCCACCTCTTGTTCAAGCGCAAACTCATCATCCGATGCTTTATCCTCTGTCTCACTCTCCTCCCCGAATAAGCAAGCGTCGTCCCCCAACGCAAAACCCCACTCCTCAATGATCCCGATCTCCATCACCTTCCCGTCTACTACCAGACTCGCAGACGTCTTCACTACCTCTAACTCTAGGGTAGCTATAAGAATCCTAGCATAGTCCAATCTATCCCGATCTAGAGTGTTGTTATCAGCCCGGAGATACCTCCCGCAATCATAAACGCAGAGTTTAAAAAAATATTCATTCCATGCTTGAATATGAACTCCATAAAGGCGTACCCACGCTCCTCTCCTCGCCGGCACCATCTGTCCCACTTTGCCCAATGCGATAGGAATAGACCAAAAAAGATATTGTATGTTACATATTAAAATCCGGGTTTGAATTCTGATACATTTAAATTATTTATTTTTAAGAAATAAAATTCTATCTATTAGATTATCTAACATAAAAAAGTCATGTTTAACTTAAAAAAATTTGTACTCACTCCGTCCCATAATATAAGAGAAAAAACAAAAATCACACTTATTAAGAAAAAGTAAAGTATAATTGTAAAAAAAAAAAGTAAAGTATAATGAATGAGAGTATATTTTTTAGAAAAAAGTTGTATGGAAAGATGTAAAAACAATTTTTATTGATTGTTGGTAATAGGAAATGTAAGAGAGATAGTAAATTTTTTTGGAAAAGATAATTGTTTGAACTTTTTCTCTTATATTTTGGGACAAAAAAATTGAGTTTTTTTTCTCTTACATTATGGGACGGATGGAGTAAAAATACAAAAATCAATGCATGAATTTGGATTAACATTAATCAAAATTCATGCATTGGCTTCCATATTTTTATTTCTCTTTTCTGAATTTCTTTTCTACTAAACGCATTGTGTTCTACAATGTGTCAGACAAGTATAATATTATAAGTATAAAATTTATTCTTGAGTGAGTGAGTGAGTGAATGAACAAGGCCCGGCCGGTGTATATAGAGAAACATTTGTTAGGAGAGGTTAATCTCTTAAATGGATCTCAGTTATTTTGAGGGAATTAGTTACTACAGTTGTACGCATGGTTTATCCAAAAAAAGAAAAAATTAAGTGTTATTTCTTCCATCTAAAATAAATGATTCAGTTGATCATTTCACGTACTAGTCCTCCTTATGTGTTTTGATGATAATCTCCTTGTCAGCATCAACATCAACATTAATAAACACTCTGCAAGAAAATAGTAGATCATCACAGTACTATTAGTTGTCTAGTTCTCAATTATTTTGAGAACTATTAATTATGATGTACTATAGCAAGGATTAAACTATAGTATATGTTTCTTACTATACTACCTATAAAAGCAATCAATCACATTGATTTCCTTCCCAGCTAGGGATTGTTTAAATTGTTGTCTAAATAAAAAGTGATGTATTCGACCCAATATTTGGGGTTAAATATATCATTTCCTTGTTCCATGACCTTACATCATCTTTTCTTTGATCAACCTTTGTTTACATTTGAGATTTGACCAAAGTTTTGACAGAAAAAAAAGTGTATCTTTCATTTTCAATAAAATATTTATTATATTTTGTTCGCTAAAGTTTTGTCCCTTTTAAAGAGAAAAAAAAATGATGAATTGGCTTCACGTTAGTGAGGAAGTTATTTGCTATTTTGGGGTCTGTTTTATGGACCGCACTCTCAGACACAAGATACAATTCTAACTGTTGTTCTATATGTTGTCATACATTTTGATCAAATAACATGTTGAACAAGATATCTTAACATCTTGCCAGCAGAGGACTGTAACATGTTGCTTCAGCAGAAGCATATTAGTTAAAAAATTTAAGTATAAGAATTTACTGTCACAATCCCTCAAGTTTCAGTTTATTAATTACTTAGAGATGAAGAAATAATACGCCAACATCGTGCATCTTTGGTCAAAAGATTTTTTTATGTCATTCAATTTTTTTTGACTCATGATGTCATTCAGTTTTAAAAAATGTTATAGTATTAAAAGACAATGATGTGTTCTTTTTTTGTTGAGATTGTGGTATCCACCGTCGAACGCAGTGATTAATCCCTCAAAGGGTGAGATAGCTGGCCCAAGAATTTAAAACTGCTCCATACCCAAGGTGAAGATCGAACCTTCGACCCTTGGTTAAGAGAGGATGAGCCCCAACCGCTCATCCACACCCCTTGGGTTAAAAAGACAATGATGTTATAACTATTAAATTATTTTTTTGACAAAATAACTATTAAATTATAGAAAATGTAAAATTACTTTCTAAGTTATTTTAATAAATGATTTATTTTTGGGTACAATTTATTGAATGATTTTTATTCTTCCATAAACAATATCAAATATTTTATACAAAATATGTATGAAAATGGAGTTCGAGTTTGCTCTCGACTTATTCGCTCTCAATTTACTTTTTTTTTTTCCAAAAAAAGTGGAGCATAAAAAGAACTACTACCACCAAATGCATTAAAAATATCAGGAAGTACAAAAAAGAGGGGGGGTATGAAAACCAAAATCCTCTTAAAGTGAGAACCTATAACAAGGCAAGCCTAGCTTGTTTCTAGACAAACTAAAACAAATTTCAACAGGTGCCTCATTCCAAAAAATAAAGTTATCAAGATTTAAACCTATATTAGCTAAAGTATCAGCACAATCATTGCCTTCCTTATATATATAAGTGACCATGAAATTTATGTTCCTAAGCAACAATTGACAGTTGTACCACTTGTTTCTAAGAGGCCAAGAAATAGTAACAAAAGACTTGAAAGCTTTTACAACCAACATAGAGTCTGTCTCATAAGGTTGCACCAGTGATGATGAAAAGCTAATTCAATTGCTTTAAGAGCACCAACCAGTTCGGCATAAAAAGCATTATGAAGACTAAGATTATCAGCAAACCCACCAATAAAATCAACATTAAAATTCCTGAAAACACTTGTACATGCTGAAGCAGTAGAAGTTGATGAGCCATCCGTATTACACTTAACCCAACTGACAATTGGAGGGATCCAAAGCACTTCTTTAATGGAAGGGGACTTGGGAGGGTGAATGTTTGACTCTAAAATTCTTCAGGATAGTGAAGTCACTCATTGAGAAATGGTATGTAAGATTGGTTTTATTGCCAGATAAAGAAATATCAACTTTAATCATGGAAATAGCCTTAGAACAATGAATGACCTTGCCACATAATCTAACTTGGTTTCTTACAAACCAAATTGTGCTCAGGATGTTAACTAGAGAGGCCTTGATCACTAGCTTGCATTGAGGAGTCCAATTACGTTCACAAATTCTCCAAATATCTTCAACAAATCTAAAATGCAGCTGAATGCCAATAACTTGGGAAAACCATATCCAAATATTAACAGCAAAAGGACATTCAAAAGAAATATGAAAAGAAGTTTCTTCCTGTTGCAAACACAAATTACATATAGAAGGCAAATTGCACCCTCTCAATCTCAAATTATCATCTGTTGGGAGTTTGTCATGAGTCTCCAAACAAGAAAGGATTTTGATGGTGGTATATTCTTACACCAGATAATCTTGGCCCAATAGAGTTGAGCAACATGATGGCATTTGAAAGAATAAGCTTCCTTTAAGGACAAATTACTTATATATTTATTGGTTTATAAGACATATATAGATAAATAATAGGTTATTTACTGAGATCTATTTTTACATGTGTTTACCATTTAAACTCTAACTCTTACTTAAAAAGTGATATCTTTATCCACTCAGTTAAACTCAATGGGATATCACATTTTATAAATAAGTTTTATTTATTTTATAGTAAAATGTGCTTATAGCATTAATCAAATTGTTTTTGACAAAAATATGCGTCTAACATTTCATTATTAAATTGTGTTCAATACAAAAGTATTTAATACAATGAAATATTTCAACCAAAATTAATAGACTAGCTACATATATGACAGTCTTAGCGAAATTATGAACAATCTTATAATTTGTTGGCTTAAACATCATTTTAGTTCCTGTATCGATTTTTGTTTTAAATAAGTCCTTAAAACAAAAATCCGCAGAAAAATTTATAGAAAAAGCTGCAGGAAACCTACAGATTTTAGCTTTAGGGACTAAAAGCAAAAAAATTGGTTGATTCAAAGACTTATTTAGAATAAAAATTGATACAGGAACTAAAACCAAAATACCACGTACATACAGGGACGAAAATGATGTTTAAGCATAATTTACTTGTCTCCCTCAACATCATCAACCTTCTAAATAAACTTTAAGTTATGTTTACTAAATTTGGAAAATAAAATATGTATCAAACAACCATAAATTAATTCTAGTAGTAAAAGACTTAGACATTTTACACAAATAATTACAAATTGATTTCTAATTCTTGTCAATTGAAAAAGTCACTTGAAACAAAAATAATCTACTTTATTTATCTCACAAAACTAGTAAAATATCTGTGTACCGCAGGGGTCGCGCGTTCCGTGCGATTCGTTATGTTGGATGTCTTTGATCGTGATAGTTATAGTTAAAAAATATTTTTTTTACAAATAACTATAAATAGTTAAAATATTTTAATTACTTTTTGCTTTAAATAATATTTTAATGAACATTTTTCATAAAATTTCAGCAAAAAAATAATATTCTTCCCATGAAAATACTAAAACATTTTTTTTGCCAAGAAGCCTAGTCGCTAGAAAATCTATTTTTTAAAGTGGAGAAGTGGGATGATTGGGGTTCGAACCCCCGCTCCCTACATATATAATGCGACGTCCAACCAATTGAGCTAAGTTCATGAGACAAAATACTAAAATATTTAACAATGATAAAAATTAACAATCTTCCTATGAATCTACTATAAAATTGGCAATCTCCCCATCAATCTATTACTGTATAATAACAATATTTTAGTCGATCTTTTTAATAATAATTACTACTACTAAAATTTATTTCCGGTGTTCTTGAACAATAGATATTAAACAGATAAATTTAATTTTTTGACGAGAACTACATATAAATTTAATTAAGAATTGTTTTTGTATATAATTTAAAATTGATATAATAGTCGTTTAAATTTTTCATAAACAATTTGATAAATCAAAGCTATCAAATGAATTAAATAAATCAAAGTTTGAAACAATTTGATTATAACTCATTTTTTCTCCCATTAAAGTTTTTACCATGAAAAAGAAAGAAGAGATGTAAAAGGTTGAAAGAAAAGAAAGAATAATAGACAAATTATGTTTGTGTCATAAAAAGTAGAAAACAAAGTAGAGACAAATTTTGTTTGTGTAATAAAAAGTACATAAAGCTATTATAATATTTTAACTGTCCGTTTGGCCCGGCTTTATTTTAGCTTTACTTCTCGTTTAAATCATAAGTAGAGTAAAACACATATTTTATGAAGCTCTTATTAAAAAAATGGCTTATTATATATTTTTTTTGGTACGTTAAAAAGTGGCTTACTATATATTAATGAAAAAAATATAGAAATTTGTCTCGACAAAAAAATATTAAAATACACTATGTAAAAAGAAGATAAATAAAAAGTACAAACTATATCAAAATATTTTAGTTTAAAATACAAAAAAGAGATAAATACTTTTAAATATAAAAAGAAAATTACCAAACAACTTTTACTTTATTTGTAAAATTCTTTTATTACTTTAAAGCTTAAAATAACTTTTATTCATAAAAAAACTGAGTCAAACGAAATCTAAATGTATTATAGCTTTCGTTAAACAAAGCTATTTTTAACCTCAATTTTACTAAAATAACAGTTCAAATAAAAAAATAATTTGGACTTTAAACGAACATCTTGCTTTATCATATTAATAATAAATTTCTAAAAAAATAGACATCAATGTATAAGACAGAAAAATGACAAAAATCCAAATCATAGATTCTAGTATTATTTGTTTTTTGTGTTAAAAAAGAAAAGTATTATTTGTTTTTTTTAATTAAACGATTCTATATTATTTATTTTGTACTAGTATTAATAGTAGATTTCTAAAAAAAATAGACATATAACAAGACTGACATAAATCCAAATCATAGATTCTAGTGGAGTTTAGTCAAAAAAAATTCTAGTGGAGTATTATTTATTTTTTTGATTAAAAGATTCTATATTATTTTGTACTAGTAACGTACTTTACGTTATAAATTACCTATATTATTACTTGTAATTGCTTAAGGCAAGTTATTATCTTTTCTTTTCAATACTATAAAGCCAAGTTTTTTTTTCTTTGACCGACAAAAAAGGCAAGTTATGATCGAATCAATCAATTAAAATCTAATACTGTAGTTGAGCGGTTGAGGTTTATTCTCTCTTAACTAGTAGTCGAGAGTTTGATTCTGATTGAAATTTTTTAAATCAATAGGTCAATTGATACATCGTTTGAAGTGTGTAAAATTCAGCGAAAATTAGTGACTGTGATCGACGGCGGGATGCTCCAGTCTCGACAAAAAAAATCAATCAATTAATAAAATAAAAACAAAAACAAAAACTTAACAGCCACCTTTCTTTCTCCATCAAAAATCAAACACAGCGAATATAACTTCTCAGATTCTCTTCATTCCTTAACCTCAAAGGAACCTATTTCTTCCATTTTCCATTTGGAGGGAGAAAAAGGAAGAGAGATCCAAAGAGAGAAAGTGAAATACAAGAATGGGAGTGTTTTCCAATAAGATCGACCGTGAACAACTCAAGCCTGGTGATCATATTTACTCATGGAGACAAGCATACATTTATGCTCATCATGGTCTGTTCTTCTTTTTTCTTCTTAAATTTATCATTTTTTGATGTTTTTGCTTTCTGGGTATTTGTTTATTGCTTTAATTTTACATAATAGATTCTGGGTTTTTATTTATTTATAAAAAAACCGTTTTTTTTTTTGTCAAGTTTGAGGTTCAGTAACATCATTATGTTGTTGTATTGGAAAATTATATGTGAATGTGTTGTTGGGTTTAGTAGTGTGGTTTAACTGCAATAGTTTGTAGCCAACTTGAAATTTCAGTATGCTGAAGCAAACATAGTTGTTGTTGGATGAATTGATCATAACAATAAGAGATAAATTTAACGGTTATTGTTAAGCAGTCTCGCATCGGTTGAGATAGCTTGAATAAGTGTTTATAAAGTAGGGGCAATCCTCACCTTACGAGCCGGTTTTGTAAGGATGAGTTATACCTAATATAAAAATCTAAGAATTACAATAATGGTTATATATATATGTTGGAACTTTGGATCTACCCAAATTTTAGATGGAAGACCCCCTCTCCGCCACGCCGTAGAGCCGCAATCTTCTATTTAGAGAAGCAGGAATAGAGGCCGCGAAAAGTAGTGTAATAGTGGCGCCATGGCGGCACAAAAGCGGTCGTAGCGTTTTTTGACCGCTATTGTGTTTAGGGGGAAAATGATAAAACCCTAATTTTTGTAATTATTTCTTTAAGTTAGGGGTATTTAGGTCTTTTTCGCACCCCTCAGATGTGGATGCATGATTTTAGATTAATAGCTTGTCATTTTGTTTAGTTTTGAACTTGTTTTTGTTTTATTTTGGTGGGATGGATTTTGAGTAATTCTAGAACTTGATGGAAATCATGGAATGCTATTTAGTCTTTATTATGAATATTAAGTATGAATGTCCTTTTATTTTGGGTATTTTTCTATATTTTAGTATTTATGTATGTTGTTGAAGTTTATGTTTAATTTGTACATGGTTTTTAAGTGTTCACAAGTATACTGCTATAGCATTTACCGCTATCCGCTATACCACTATGGCATTTTTTGGGTCGGCGCTACGCGCCGCTATCCGAGATTAACTACATAGGTATGGATACCTTAAACCAAATGTTTTAAAACCGAACTGGATGGTTCATTCGGTTGAACTGGGAACAGGTGCTGTCAATTGTGATTGGTTCAATCGGTTTAAAATAGTTTAATCGTGATCTGTATGTCTTGCCAATTTGATTTCTGGTCGGGTTTTTAAAACATTGCCGTAAACCTTGTGGTGTTGATATTTACTCAAGCCTCACTGCTCATATTAGTGACATATAACTATATTTTATGAAGATATAGAGAGGTCAATTAGATATAGTTAATTAAGATAGATATAGTTTTTATATTGATAGTTGGACTTTCTTATTATTGTTAGATTGGGTTAATTTTGGCCTTTAGGCTCATTTAGTTTATTATCCATTTAGCAGTGGTATATAATGTAGTGTCTTTGACACATTTTGACTTAATCAATGAAAATGAAGAATTTATGTTTTATATCTTATATAGCTTTTATTTCTGAGTTTACTTGTGGGATCCTATAATGATTAGGTTTTGGAAGCCTATGGGGCAAGTTCTACTGGGTCGGGAATTTGAGATTCAAAGTTCAAATTATACTTAAGAAAAACTCATGGATAAGTTTGTTTTACATGGAATTGTAAGACATTGATAGCACTTATTATTGTTTAGAAGTGATCAGAGCACCAACGAAAACCGAAAGAAAGTGTCTGTTTTATTCTTAGAAGCTAATGCATAAGCCCACACACTCTGAATTTGCTCCTAGAGGTCCTAGTGCTTATGTTGGCTTTGTTAATTTTTTCTGTAATTTTGGCCATTATCTCTAGAACAAATGTCGTTTAGTGTAGTCTATTGATTTCTCGAGGTTTTGCATGTTTAACCCTGATGTAGTAAATTGTTGACTGTCTTAATGTTTCCCTTTCGATATGTTTGGATTGGTGGGATATGGTGTAATACAATGGAATGAAATGAGATAGCATCCATCTTTTTAAAATCTAACTAGCTTATTTCATTCCATTCCACTTCATTCCACCCTATACCACCAATCCAAACACACCCTTAGGGGCCACTTGGATATGTGGAAAAATAAGTCTGTGGATCTAAGAAAAATAAGTCTGTCTGTCTGTTGATCTGAAGGAAATCTTAGACTGATGAATTTCATGCTTATATCTGTCACATTTGCTTCATGTATTTTTGATGAACCGTGTGTGAACAAGTCATTAGTATCACGAGTTGTGGGTGAATCTTTCAGTCTTTGTAGTATTATATTGCACTTTTGTTCCTTAAATATGTAGAACCATGGAACTATTTGGTAGTATGATTTTTCAAGTTTCAAGATATCTACACGTGGATTAACGTACACGGTAAACACAAACCTTGTTTTGATATTAATGCGAGCCAATGTTGTATTTGATATTTGATTAAGCTGGAAACTAACACTGTTACCTGTTCATTATGTAACCTATTGAACATCAACGGGGACAAAAATGATTGTGAGATTGAGACGTGCATTAGTCATTTTGAAACTTTTATGATGCTGAATTTGTCATTTTGGTTTTTCCAACTGCTTTGTGCAAAATTGCAGGAATATATGTTGGTGATGGAATGGTGCTCCACTTTACGAGGGGAGGAGGACAAGAAATTGGAACTGGAACTGTGTTGGATCGTTTCCTTTACAGCTCATCTCCTACCAATGGTACCGAGACTCCATGCCCAAAATGCGGCGACCAGAATAAGACTGATGGTGTCATCTCTTCATGTTTGGATTGTTTTCTCTCTGGTGATAATCTCTACCTTTTTGAGTATGGTGTCCCAATTGCATATTTTCTAGCCAAAGCTCGAGGCGGCACTTGCACCCTTGCGGTTTCTGATCCATCTGAAGACGTCCTTCGTCGCGCTTCATTTCTTCTTGAAAATGGATTTGGCGGTTACAACGTTTTCAATAATAACTGTGAAGATTTTGCAATTTACTGCAAAACAGGTCTGCTTATATTCACAAGCATTAGCGTAGGCCGGAGCGGACAAGCTGCGTCTTGCCTGGCTGCTGCTAGTACTGTGGTTTCAACTCCACTTCGTTTTATGACGACCAGTTTCAGTGGTTTGGCTGCTGTTGGATATGGCATGTATTGTGTGAGCCGATTGGTTTCTGATATCGGTGTTCGTCGTGATGTTTCAAAAGTTCCAGTAGAAAAGCTTATTGCGGCATCACCTGACATAGATGAACTTGAGAAGGTGGAAAAGCTTGTAGCTTCACTTGGCATAGATGAAGCTAAGAAGGAAGCTGAGATTACCAAAGAAGATTAGAGTTTGGTTGGACAAACTCTCACGTTGAATGTTAAGCTTATGTAAGCTTATATGTATGCTTGTTGTTTGTTAAATGTATACATGTGAAGTTTAATTATCTCCCTCCAACATTTATAGTTTGCATTTGCATATCTGGATTTTATTTATGTATGGAAGATGTTGGACCCAAACAATTTTATTGTATCACTGATACTTCACATCAGTGTGGAGTAGTATTTTAAATTGGTTGGGGTATTATGAGTGTATTATCTAATAATGGACATGTCCCATGCAACCTAATTTAGTGGTCTTCAGGTCAGATTTTTGAAGTATATAGAATGTTTTCGAATCGTTTACTTTCTCCGGTCCTTATTATAAGAAAAAAATTTGCTTTTTAGATACATAGAATGTTTGATGTATGTAGTTCATAATATAGTTTAGATACATCAAATATTCTATGTATCTAAAAAGTAAAGTTCTTCTTATAATGACCGGAGGGAGTAGTTGACAACCGATTGGTCAATTTGGAAAACTCACAATAACTTAACAACAAGGAGGTTCACGTCGAAATAGTTATTGATCATATTAAGTTACTTGTTTGGTGGTGGCTCAAGATGAAATATAAAGATTTTAATTGTATTCTATTCTTAGTTAGTGGTATTCTATTCTACTTGATATTATTCTAATCTCTTGAATTTTGATCCAAGTAATATCAAGTATTATACAAATTAGAATTATTCATTCAAGAGATTGGTAATTTGAATCATATTAATTAAACTTGTATTATTTGTATAATACAAAGTGATCAAAATTCATTCAAGAGATTGGTAATTTGAATAATACTTGATATCTTTTCTTATCTCTTGAATGAATTTCAAATTACCAAATAAATTTTCCCTTGAGAATTGAAGGGATGTATTTTTTATTCCAAATAATTTATAATTCTTATGACTACATTGATGATTACCAATTTGAAGCTTTTTATTTAATTCTTATATATTTGCCACTTTGACTTTTTTTTATCTTAGATCACTTTGCAACCCAAAAATTTCTTGTTCAACTTTTATCAATCTACACAAACTAAACAATTATATTATATCATTGTAAGAATACCACTATTTTAGTTGGCTCAACCCACCAAAAATCTCAAAACCGATCCTACCTACCTTTAAAAAAAGATATAACTCTACAATCCGCAAACAAAACAAGAGAAATAAAGCTAAGAACAACATACAAAATTTGAATGCCAAGGGACATACTAAGACCAAACATAGCAAGACCATTGGTAATACTTGGTTACTACTTCACATTGCACACGAGCTAACATCAATATATAAGAGGAAAATTGTTCCAAGAAAATTGTTTTCTAAGCCCCTCAAAATACTCCAAGATCCCCAAAAACCCGAAAATATCCTCAATTTAGGAAAATAAAAATTGGTAGTGCATACTTTGGAGGCGTGGAAGTATGCATCATCCATTTGAAATTAGCAAACAGAGCCAGCATCGTTCTAAATTTACACAAATCCGCGATTTGTAGCTATTGTAACTCATTGGTCACTAGCAATAGTCCAACAATGCAAGTATTTAGATTCGTGGTAAATTCAATTGTAAATTTGTTATATATTTATATTAGAAAAAACCTTTATTATTTATATTATAATATATTTTAGTGAAAATTGATTTTGGACCTTGAAATTTTTGAAATAGTCAATTTAATTCTTAAGAAAATAAAGGTTTTTTTTAGTCCTTCAGAAAAAATAAACCAAGACAACTTGGCCCATATATGTGAAGCAAGTTCATGCTAACATCTATCAGACTCATCATTTTATCCTAAATTAATCTTTAAAATTTCAATTTATCTCAAATTTAAACAAAAAGTTTCAATTTTGCCCTAAATTAATTCATAATAATCTCAATTTTAAACCAAAAAAATCAATTTTACCCTAAATTAAACTCTACAAATTTTAATTTTACCCTAAATTAACTCTAAAAATACTAATATTTTTGACCGAAGTCCGGACAAGTGCCCGGGTATGCCGGGCTCTAAAAACGCCCATGCATATCATATATTTATATTATTTAAAAGATGATTTAGTCTCTAACAAAAATTTAAAAAGGAACCATATAGGGGTTGTTGGCTGTTTGAATGACTTTTCAAAAATAATTTTTAAATATTAAAAACTAAAATTTTTTTAATTGATAATTCAATTTTACAAAACTGTTTTTAAAAATTGTTTTTTATATTTCAGTATTTAAAATTAAAAAAAGTTAAACAATTTTAAGAGTTTTGCTTTTTTATTCTTAAAAACACTTTTCTAAAACAGATTTTAAAAACTAAAAACTAAAATTGTTTCAAATAGACACTTAGTCTTGCCATGTGAAAAACATTCAAAATTATTGTAGAATTTAAAAAAAAAAAAGGAGAAAAATAATATCCCAGTTATAGTCTTATAGGCATTGATAAAAATTTGCAAGACGTAATTAAAAAGAATTACAAAAACATTGGAAACAAATTTTAATATGTTTAACAAGTGTCTCGAGATAGTGCTTATCTTTTTTCTTTAAAATTTTAGTAAATAACTTGAGTGTTTGAAATAGTTTGGTAAAATGATACCTTTTCTCTAAGATAAAATCAATTGTGATGAATGATACCATAAGCTTTGGATATATTAATGGTAACTTTTACTGCATGGAGGCCATTTGCACAAAAAGTTTGAAAACTCTAAGAACAATGTTGCCACACAAGCTTGCAGTGAAATAGCCCTGTGCATGGAATGAAAACCATGTGCACAAGCTTTGATAATTTTTTGGCGACAAATTTTACGGGTTATTCAATTGAGATTTTAATGGATTTTAAAAGATTTTTTTATGATAAAAAAATCTTGTGCTATTCAATCAAAATTTTTATAAAAAATAAACAAATCTTATGATATTTAATCAAGACTTTTATAAAAAATAAACAAAAATATTTTAAAAAACGTCTTTCAAAATCTCACAAAATTAATATAATGCAACTTTCCTGCATGGATGCCATGTGCACTAGCTTTGCCACACACATGGTGAAATCAATATGAACAATAAAACAAAGTTTGCATGCAACTAATTGTGTATATTTCCCTCTATAATGGGAACATTGTAACACTTTCATATACGCTCACTAGTCACTAAGAATCCACGGTTATCAATTCTTCACAATCAGTCTAATGGAGTTTGCACATGTCTATGTTTTAGCTCTGTTTTGTGTATGCTATTAATAACTATTTACTATTTACTACTAAGCTAGCTTAATTGATCATACAGTATACGTATGCATAGGTTTTATTTGAAATCAACATTTTATAATATGTGAACATTTTTTACAGTTGGCTTTTGTTGGAATTGGCGCAACCGCATCTGGAGAAGATTATTGGAATTCTGTTTGGCCAAACACTCCTCTGCCAAAGGCTTTCTATGATCTATTGCTTCCTTGTTAGTAAGACCATGAACAATTGGGGAAACACACAAAATACTATTCAACACCAATTTTTTTAATTTTCAACAGTTCACATCATTTTCTCATTTTTTCACTTAAACAATTCAACTCACCTTCAATTTTTACCCTCTCCAATAGTTTTTTTTGATTCAACACTTTACCCTACCATTTTTTATTTAACACTCTACCTCACAACTTTTTTTGTTTTTCATCTTCTTATTTAAATTTATATTTTTTTATAATTACATAAAATTATAATTATTGATTAAAATTAAATTAAAATAATTAACACGAAATAATTTTTTTTTAGTTTTTTGTAATAAAAACAAAATTTATTTAAATAATTTATACGATACAAATTATCTTAACTTAATTTAAAATACAACACACAAGTAACGTAATTAGTACGATACAAATAATTTAAAATTCAATACAACACACAAGCAACATAATTAGTACGATACAAATTATTTAAAATATAATAAAACATACAAGCAGCGTAATTAGTATGATAAAAATCATGTTCAATCACGTCCCATTTCAAACTTTGTCCATATGTGCTTAACAAGCTTGGAATGGGACGTGATTGAAGATGATTTTTATCTTACTAATTACGTTGTTTGTGTATTTTATTGTATTTGAAATAATTTGTTTCGTACTAATTACATTGTTTGTGTGTTGTAATGAATTTTAAATTATTTGTATCGTACTAATCACGTTACTTGTGTGTTGTATTTTAAATTAAGTTAAGATGAATTGTATCGTATAAATTATTTAAATAAATATTGTTTTTATTACACAAAACTAAAAAAAAAATTATTTAGTATTAATTATTTTAATTTAACTTTAATCAATAATTATAATTTTATGTAATCATAAAACACAAAAAAATTAAATTTAAATTAGAATATAAAAGAAAAAAAAATAGTGGAATAGAACAATGTCTGTAACTTTGTATGCATGTATAACTTAGTGTCCTTTGACCAGTTCACTGATGTATATTTGAAATTTATAATGAGAAAAAATTGTTGTGTTTGATATTGTCCTTTTATTTATTTATTTATTTATATAGAATAAAAGTATATTTGGATAAACGGCTTATTTGTAGTTTATAACACAAGTAATTATAATGATAAACACTTTATTTTTTACTAAAAACAACAATGTTCATTTATTCAAATTTGTAAAGTATATTAATCGACATCATAACATATTCAAATTCGCTAAAAATTAAAAAAAGGATAAATCGGCGAACAAGCTCACCGCATCCGAGTTAATAGCATAAAACGGCCAAATGATAAAACCTACAACTAATATGACAAGATATAAATGTTCGGAGTACTGATCATGCTTCCGAATCTGCAACGTTGAAGACGTTAAAGTCATTGAATCTGCTATGAAGTTGGATTATATTGAAGCAAATCTGCAGACCTGAAACAAAACAAACACCGTACGAAGACGAGAAAACCAAACACTATACAAGCACAACGACGCACAAGACGGGAAAGCAAAACAACGTCGCACCAAGACGACGAACAACAAAACATCGCACTATAAGACGACGAAATCAAAAAGAAAAATACTAAGTACTATGTGAAATTCACTTATTTTAATGAAAAGAAAGGAAAAAAAATAAATCAGATATATAAAGATTACATATGCTATTTTCATAAAAAGTTTCACTTCGAATATAAGATGACCGGAACATAAATTTATAAATAATAGTCAATCACCATCTTACAAGTCTGTTTTATAAAATTTAATTAGACCTAACCGAATTTCTAGCTGCGATACAACTCTACGATCAGCAAACAAAGCAAGACTAAACTATGAACAATTGTACCCAATTTTTTTTCGGTAAGTTCAACAACAGTACCAGTTTGAAATTTGCAAATAGATCGGCCGTCATAGAATCGGAAGGAGTGGGCCAAGCTGTGGGTTACGGCTTGCTATTTTTTGTGGATGTGGAGAAATCGAGAAGTTCATGACTCGGAGTACTCTCGTCCTACTAACGCCCCCGGTGTCATTAACCATGTTGTTACGGTATATGACTTGGGTTTCAGACAAAGAAATCCAGAAGATTGCAGGGAGGTGCGTCAAATTATGGTTCAGTGGCGACGTTCGGATGAGGGGTGGATATGTATTAATACTGATGGAGCTTCCAAAGATCAAGGAAGGATAGCTGGAAGTGGAGGAGTTTTGAGAGATCATAATGGTCAATGGTTATGCAGATTCTCTCGATTTATTGGTGAAGCTAATGCTTTCATGGCTGAACTATGGGGAGTGTTTGATGGATTAGTTCTTGCTAAAAGTCAAGGGTACAGCCAGGTGGAGATACAACTTGATTCACAGGCTGTGATAAATTGTTTATATAACAATGGAGAGGACAACAAGATATGTAACCTTGTACGGCGAATTCGTAACATAATGAAAGAAGATTGGAGAGTGGTAGTTAAACATGTATATCGTGAAGCGAATAACATAGCAGATGGTTTGGCGTCAATGACGTGTGACTCAAGAGAAGCTTTGTGTTTATTACATCAACCGCCTGAGCAGATGATTAGTTTGTATCAACATGATTTATTGGGAGTTTCTACTCCTCGATTAATCCTTGTGTAATTGGGCTTTAGCCCTTTTCTTTCTAAAAAAAAATAAAGAATCGATATAAATTTACAGAAATCCACAATTTCGTAGCTATTGTAATTCACTAGCAATAGTCCAAAAGTGCAAGATTCGCGTAAATTTAATTGTAAGTTTGTTATATATATTTTTTTATATCATAATTTATTTTATTGAAAATTTATTTTGTCCTTCAAAATTTTTGAAATTTTTAGTGCCCCTAATACATTCGTTAAACATACTAATATATAAAATTTAACTCAAAATGTGTGCATTCAATACGTTGAATGAGTAAAATATTGTCTTTCCAATAATAAATTTCTATTTCTATTTCTATTTTCTTTTTTAGTTTAATAATAAGGACCTGATTCCGCATTGTTAAGCATGACCCAATAAATAAATAGTGAAAACAACTTAGTCCCTATATGAACCGAGTTCGAAAAATTGGGTTTTTAGGCTAACATGTGTGCCGACTCATCAAATGGTTATTCAATGTATCATACTCTCTCCGTATTTTTAGCTTTAGTTTAGTTTTATCCAAAAACTTTGATTATTGTAAAAAACCAAATTAATAATATTTTACTATTTGCACCATTATAAAAACTAAAATATTATTAAACTAATTTTATCTTTCTTAATAAAGTAATTATAAAAAATTAATTTATCAATCTTTATTATTTTTTAATCCATATTTTAAATTTTAAAATGACCAAAATTTTGAGACGGAGAAAGTATCATTTAAAAAAAAAACAACTACATATGGAGAAGGACTCCTTTTTTGCATTGTAGTCGACTCTGAAAACGATATTATATTGTCATTTTTAAAATTTTGCAGCTCTTAGTCCCCCGACAAAAATGAAAAAGGAACAATTTAGTTCTACCACATCAAAAGTTTTAAAATCGTCGTAGAATTTAAAAAAGGAGAAAAATAATATCCCAATTATTAAATTTTAATAATATCCAACTTAATCCACTATAATATGCAAAATAAATCTAAAAATGTAACAAAGAAATCTAGTGCCGACCTTAGACCAGGGCAAGCAGACTTTCAGCCTATGACTTCCGGAAAATAGGGTCTCAAGTTTGAAAGAAAATGATTGATATACTCTAAACATGTGGATGTGGACAAAGTATACTCTTCCTCTTCCTCTGTCTCAAAATATAAGTTACTTTGAAGAAAAAAAATTATACACAATATAAATCATTTCACAATACCAATAAAATATTTAATGCTATTTTTATTATTATATCTTAACTATTTATTACTCTCTCTCATTTTCCTTCTTCCATTTATTTTTTATATACCATTAATAAAAGAGAATTTTGTAAACTAACTCATAATTTCTTTTTTCAATACAACATTAATTATATTTTTTAATTTGTGTGATATGATTAAAACGATTTATATTTTGATATAGAGATATTGTTTTTTATGTAAATTGTTCACTTATCAAAATAGGAGTTACATGAATCTTTTAGCAAATGATGGAGTGAATGATTGGAAGCGTTTTACCCCATTTGGATTTGGTCTAGTGGTGTTGGCTTGGGTCTATGGAGTGTGCTCCTCACAAGGTCTCAAGTTTGATTCCCACTGGTGTCAATTTTAGTGGGCGAGTCCATACAGAACAAAAACTCTGGCTTTAAATGGGGTCCTCGCAAGTGGGCGGTGGAATTGATCCTCTCGAATTAGTCGGTCCTTAAACCGGATACCGAGCTTTAAAAAAAAATGATTGGAAGCGTTTAAGTGAAAACTCAAAGAATATGAGAATAGTGTTGAGCATATCACTAATATGAATATTTGGAATGAAACGAGAGTGAGACTAAAAAAGAACAAATATCTGGATAGAAAACTATAAGACGGAATTGTTTTTGCTTTCCTTTTTACCAAAATAAGTGATTTTCCACATATATTAATTTTTGGTTTTAGTGTGATTTTGTTTTCCCGTCTTGTTACGGTGTATTGTTTTTCCTTTTTTGTGCGGTGCATTTCCTGTCTTTTGTGCGGTGTTCATTTTTCAAGTTGAAGGATTAATTTCGATCAAGTGTAGATTCAATCAATGATTTCGGTGTCATCAACGTTACTGATCCGGAGGCTTGGGTATTCCGGACACTTCAATATAATCAAATTTGTAGGTATATATGCAATTTGCCGTTTTATGCTATTAACATGGATACTGTGAGTTTGTTTGCAGTTTCATCCTTTTTGTTTTTACCTATTTTGAATTTATATTGCATCGATGTACTCTATCAATTTGAATGAATGAATATCTTTATTTTAGTAAAAAAAAACACTATAAGACGGAATTGAAAGGAACAACAACGTTGGAAACAAGTTTTAATAAGGATTAAATATTTTTTTGATCTTTATAAATATACTATATTTTGGTTTTAATCTCTTTAAAAATTTTCTTCGACTTTTAGATCTTATAAAATTTTGCATCTTTACTTTTGGCTCATCCTTCTAAGTAAACTCATATATATAATTTATATTTTTGAATTTTTTTTGCAGAGTTTATAAAATTATAATAATTTCTCCTAAAAAAATTAGAATTTTTTAACAAAATAGAAATTAAATATGAATTTTTATTCTTTTTGTGGTTAAAAATTAATATTTAATTTATGTTTTGTTAAAAAATTCCAAGTTTTTTAGGGAGAGAATATCATAATATTTTCTACATTTTTGCACAATTTCATTAAAAAATTACAAAGCCTATACATTAGTTGATTCAAAAAAAAAAAATGTCTCCGTAGGATAGCTCAAATGGTAAGAGCTGGGGGACATGAGTTGGGTAGGGTGAGGTCCAGGGTTCAATCCCTTGCGGGAGTAATTTATATTTCCGATGTACTAAAAAAGAGTTGATTCAAAAATAGGGATTGAAAGTGGAGATTAAAAATTTTATAAGGAATAAAAGTCGAAGAAATATTTTATAGAGACTAAAAATAAAATTTAATATATTTATAGAGACCAAAAACATATTTAACTCTAATAAGAATAATTTTTTCAAAAAAAAAAAAACTCTAATAAGAATAATATATGTTGATTGCTGTTAAATTTTTATACTACTTATTCGATATGGCCCAAATTATAATTTCGCCCCTAGACCACAAAAATATCATCAGAAACGGTCCTCACAAAATAAAGTTAAAATTTTACTAAATTACTTGAGTGTTTGAAATAGTTTGGTAGCTTTTACTAATGGTGATAAATGATAGTACCATAAGCCTTGGATATTATTAATGGTAACTTTTACTGCATGGTCGCCATTTGCACAAAAAGTTTGAAATCTCTAAGAACAATGTTGCCACACAAGCTTTTGCAGTGAAGTTGCTTTGATAATTTTTTGGAGACAAATTTTAGGTTTTTAGATAATAATGCAACTTTCCTGCATGGATGACATGTGCCCTAGCTTTGCCGCACATTTGTTGAAATCAATATGAACAATAAAACAAAGTTTGCATGCAACTAATTGTGTATTTCCCTATATAATGGGAACATTATATTGTAACACTTTCATATACACTCACTAAGATTCCACAGTAATCACTTCTTCATAACCAGCCTAATGGAGTTTGCACATGTCTCTGTTTTAGCTCTCTTTTGTGTAAGCTATAACTATTTACTATTTACTACTAAGCTAGCTTGATTGATCATAATGTATGCATAGTTTTTATTTGAATATATCAACATTTTATAATATGTGAACATTTTTTTACAGTTGGCTTTTGTTGGAATTGGTGCAACAGCATCTGGAGAAGATTATTGGAATTCTGTTTGGCCAAACACTCCTCTGCCTAAGGCTTTCTATGATCTATTGCTTCCTTGTTAGTAATATGAATTATCATATATTTTGACTTAAATGCAATTCACATTTAATTTTATAAGAATAAAGAAAAACATATTCTTGAAAATGGTTTTTTCTCTTATATTTTAGGACAGAAGGAATATGAATTATAAAACATTGAGAGTAGTGTACATAGACTAGAGTGGACATCTGAAAAACAATAATTATTTTTGTATTAAAAAGTGAAAATGACATTTATTCTACAACAATATTTTTTGCTAAACTGATATTCATTTGGAAACGGATAAAGTAAATTTAACCTTTTAATTAAAAATATGATGGAATATTGTTGCCTCATAAATCATAAGAACAGTATATATCATGATTTAAGAATTAATCCTTTGCTCTTTAATATTGTAGATGGCAAAACTAATAAACTACCCATCAAAGCCGATGAATTGAACCAATACTCGACACTGTTTTTTCAACATGACCTCTATCCTGGAAAGAAAATTACCTTGGGTAACACTCAATCTGAGGAAAAGATCACACGAAAAATCGGAAAACAAAGACAAGGTGTCACAGACTCCATATGGCTGACAAATAAAGAGAAACAAAGTCTAGACGACTTTTGTAACAGCCCAACCGCAACAGGAGAACACAAACATTGTGTATCATCATTGGAATCGATGATTGATCATGTCATTTCACATTTCGGAACAAGAAAGATTAAGCCGATTTCAAGTACCTTTAACCAAAATCAGGACCAATATGTAGTGGAGGAAGTGAAAAAAGTTGGAGACAACGCCATTATGTGTCATAGATTAAATTTCGAAAAAGTTGTATTCAATTGCCACCAAGTGCGTGCAACTACTGCTTACACCGTCACATTGGCAGCCGCCGATGGAACTAAAACTAACGCTTTAACAGTGTGTCACCATGATACACGAGGTATGAATCCCGAGTTGCTTTATGAAGCTCTCAAAGTCGAACCTGGAACCGTCCCTGTTTGCCATTTCATTGGCAATAAGGCTGCTGCTTGGGTGCCCAATCATTTTGTTGACCATCCTTGTGTCATCTAGATGTAACTGATTTTGCATATCGCAATTCTCCTTTTAGACTAAAATTGGAGATGTTTTAAAATAATATATGTATGTGTATGGAGAACTATGACGTGCAAGTATCAGATCTCATGTATTCAAAATAAAACTAGATAGTTCTAAATTAGTTAGAGCTATGGATGTAACTTTGTATGCATTAGTAACTTAGTGTCTTATGATCAGTTCACTGATGTATGTTTGAAATTTATAATGAGAAAAAAATGTCGTGTTCGATTTATGTCCTTTTATTTTTTTAATTTTTTTTTATAGAATAAAGACATAAAAACAATTTATTTGTAGCTTATAACACAAGCAAATACTTATATATGAGACTTTGGCTTTAATACTACTCTCTCCTCTTAGTCCAAGTCTTTACAAATGTGAAATTTATTCCTTGGAAGTTTATGGTTAAATGAAAAAATTATCTTCATATCTTTCAAAATTTCCGTTTTAGATTTTCTCATATTGCACAGACAAATTAACTAACGTAGGTTTTTTATTAATGAATTAGTCTAATGGAATCAATTCCCAAACTTGTTTTAGAGAGACATTCTTTAAAGATAAAATTGATTTGCCTAATAAACAAACTCAAATAAATTAATACAAACAAGTGCTAGATCTCCTTTTAAAAACAAGCTCAAATAAATTAATACAAACAAGTGCTAAAATTTCTAACAAATCCAAAATCATTTGATATGTTATTGAGACACATAAAATATATTTTCGTCTCTAATTTTGGGTCGCAAAATTCAGTCATGGATATTATTTTAATCTTTAATTTTGCTCTATACACAACTAAAAATTAATAATTTTGTGACGTTTTCAAATAACGGAAAATATATTTTTGTCTCTAATTTTGGGGTCACAAACCTTGGTGACGGATAATTTTACTATTAATAATTTTGCTTAAATATTTTATATTTTTCTAATTTATTCTCGTATTTTAAGATATTATTTTTTTATTCTATGAATTGAATCGTCATTACCCATCTTTATATAAGAATCTAAATTTCTACGTAATATTTTTATTAAATATATTAATTCTTGAATAAAACCTTCAACTTCTATAAGTAAATTTTTTTCAACTCTGTTTGTACTCATTTTCTAATTTTCTTTTGTAAAATCTCTATTTTATTTTTTAATTCTGTTTTTTCTTTTATTACTTTATTTAGTATTTTTTCTAACCTAGTTTTTCGATATTTTTTATCTAAATTAATAATTTTTTCTACTTTATTTATTTTATTTAATTATGAATCTTTAGTGCTCTAATACCAATTTAATGGCACCCTTATCAATAATTGAATTAATTCTGAAAATAATTTTTAAAATATATTTAGTCATCATCTAAATAATCCTATATTTCATCATTATCAATAAAGATAATTCTACTATAACTCCTTCATAATACATTTCATATATATTATATCACCTATCATATTATCAATTCTATAATCTATTACATTTTTATAAAGTATGGCTTAACCACATATTTTTCCATATACTTCACAAATTTTTGACCTTTTTTTTTCTTCGATAATTCTAATTTCCTTATATATTTCAATTTTTTATAAAAATATTTTTCTTTCTCTTCTATAATATCTATATATAAGTTATGTTACAATCCTTAATTTTAATTTTAATTTCCTTTTCTTTTTCGTTAATACTAAATTATGCTATTTTCATATCCTATTTTTTAGATATGTAGTAAGGTCTTTAACTTGATTAGATAATTTATCAATGTCACTTTTCTCTACTTTTTCTGGTTCACGAAATCTAATTGGTTTTGGTATTTGCGGTTCGAAATCATTTGTTCTACATAAAGATGATCCTAAATTAGTTATATCATTTTTTTATAGTAAAATTTTCCAATATCTTCAAATAAATTTGGTACATCTATTTTTTTATTATTTCTAAAAGTGATACTATGGTTGGAATTTGTTAATGCATAATTTACACAATAAGTAGTTGAAAATATTTTATCTCCGGATCTCATTAAATTACTTCTTAAAAATCTATGATCTAGAGTAAATGTTTGGTCTATTCTTGAGTATTAGTGATATTCCAATATTAGGATGTATTTCAAATTTTAGTTTAACATAAGCTAAATTTCCTTCTACAACCCCAAGTATTTTGTCTACTAGGTCAGTTATTCTATCTTCTTTTAATACAAATCCCACCGGGAATTAATTCCTTTTTGAAAAGTTGCTTTTAGTAGTACTTGTATAGCTCCTATATGAATATATTCTATTTTATTTCTATTTTCTTCTTTCTTTAAAGAAAGGACACAGATGTATAAAGAAAGAAGAAGATAGAAATAAAATAGGATATGTACATATAGGAGCTATACAAGTATTACTAAAAGCAACTTTTCAAGAAATGATTAATTCCCCGGTGGAATTAGTATTAAAATATGATAGTCAACTTTTCAAGAAATGATTAATTCCCCGGTGGAATTAGTATTAAAATATGATAGAATAGTTGACCCAGTAGATAAAATACTTGAGGTTATAGAAGGAAATTTAGCTTATGTTATACTAAAATTGAAATACATCCTAATATTGGAATACCACTAGATACTCAAAGACTAGATCAAACAATTACTCTAGAACATAAATTTTTTAGAAGTAATTTAATGAGACCCGGAGATAAAATATTTTCAATTATTTATTGTGTAAATTATGCATTAACAAATTCCCACCATAGTATCACTTTTAGAAATAATAATAAAAGAATAGATGTACCAAGTTTATTTGAAGATATTGAAAAAATTTACTATCCAAAAAAAATGATATAACTAATTTAAGAACATTTTTATGTAGAACAAAATGATTTCGAACCGCAAATACCAAAACTAATTAGATTTCGTAAACTAGAAAAAGTAGAGAAAAGTGACATTGATAAATTATCTAATCAAGTTAAAGACTTTATTACATATCTAAAAAATAATATATGAATATAGCAGAATTTATTATTAACGAAAAAGAAAAGAAAATTTAAATTAAGGATAGTAACATAACTTATATATTATAGAAGAGAAAGAAAAATATTTTTATAAAAAATGTAAATATATATATATATATAGAAATTAGTATTACCGAAAGAAATACGGTCAAAAACTTACGAAGAAAAATACAATTCATAATTGGTATCAAAGCACTAAAAATTCTTAATTAATTAAAATGAATAAAGTAGAAAAATCTATTAATTTAGATGAAAAATAGAGAAAAACTAGGTTAGAAAAAAATACTAAATAAAGTAATAAAATAAAAAAACAGAATAGAAAATAAAATAAAATAGAGATTTTACAAAAGAAAATTAGAAAATGAATACAAACAGAGTTGAAGAAAATTTACTTATAGAAGTTGAAGGCCTTATTCAAGAAATAATATATAAGGATGGGTAATGACGATGCAATTTATAGAGCAAAAAATAATATCTTATAAAGAAGAATATAAAATATTTAAAGCAGAATTATTAATAGTAAAATTGCTAAATAATTAAAATAATATCCGCGTGGCTAAAGTTTGTGACCCAAAATTAGAGACAAAAATGTATTTTCCCTTTTTTAAAAACGTCACAAAGTTATTGATTTTTAGTTGTGATAAATAATTAATTTATTCTCATATTCCAAAAGGTAATTCTTTGTTCTGTTAATTCCATTATCATTTTCTAATTTTATATAATAGTATAATTTTGCATATAATATTTTTATTATTTCAATTATTTCTTGTATAATATTATTAGTTTCTAAAATTTGTAAAACTCTACTTTTAAAGTTTATATTCATTTTCTAATTTTCTTTTTCAAAATTTCTATTTTACTTGCTAACTCTATTTTTTCTTTTATTAATTTATTTAAAAAAATTCTATATTTTTCATCTAAAGTAATAGATTTTTCTACTTTATTCTTTTTAATTATTTATGAATCTTTAGTGCTCTAATACTATAATAGTGGCACCTTATAAATATTTGAATTAATTCTGAAAATAATTTTGAAAATACTAATATTAATACAAATGATTTTAGTCATCATCCAAATAATCCCATATTTTATTATTATCTATTAAATATAAATCTAACGTAATTTCTTCATAATACAATTCATATAATTTTTCTTCAAAAATTATATCATCTAGTATCATATTATCAATTCTATAATCTATTTCATTTTCAAAAAGTATGGCTTGACCACATACTTTTCTATATTCTTCACAAATTTTAGACCTATTTTTTTCCATAATTCTAACTTCCATATATACTTTAATTTTTTATAAAAATCCTTTTCCTTTTCTTCTATATTATCTATACATAGGTTATATTACAATCCTTTATTTTAATTTCTTTCGGAACTGAATGGTACTCCTCCCGCTCTTTTAGATTTGCTTGTTCACGCACACCAACATCGCAAAAATAACATTTGGGTTATGTTGATTAAAAATTGGAATACATTTATGTAATGAGTTCTCAACTTTAAATTGTATTTTTTTTCATGTTGATTTCATTTTATTTTACTTGATTTTAAAATATTAATTAGTCTTATATTTGTGCAAATAGGAAAAATTATAAACGTCAATGGTAAGAATTGACTCAGCAAACATCTTTAAAAGGAACTCCGTTACCAAAGAAAATAGATGTGTGGTCAGAGGTTGTACTAATAAGGAAATGTATATGTTATGTTGGTGTTGGGAGTGAACAGTGTCGGTCCTTATATTTTGGAGGTCCCAAACAAATTATAAAAATGGACTCCTAATAAAAAAGTTCTACTTTTTTAAAAGAATATCGTGTATTAAAATTATAAATAGCATCAATAACTTCAAAATTAGTCATTTATCTGTATAACTAACATAAACAAAATATCATTTTTTAATTAACATTCATGGCATCAATAACTCTTTTGTTTGCTGAAATGTGAAAGTCTGGAGCAAATTTTTTTTTTATTAGGTATTTTTACTTTGTTTTGGTCCAAACATAGATATTTTTTTATTAGGCATTTTTACTTTATTTTGAGTCAAATATAGATTGGACCTAATAATATAAATATTTAATAAATAAATTTGAGGCCCCATTTTTTAGGAGGCCCCAAGCAGCAGCACTGTTGGCTTGGGATGAAGGCCGACTCTGGGAGTGAATATTCTTTACTTGCATGCAGGTGAAAAATTACCGGGGTTCATGTTCCTCGTCAACTAAATAAGTGCAAAGACATGAATTGGAAGAACTAAAAATTAAAATGGAAGAAATGATAATGGAAAGAGATGTACTTCGTGATGGTAAGATAGTTGATGGAAAAATTTGAACTTTCAGCCTAAGCGATATACTATAGATCAAGTTCACAAAGATATATAATGTGGTTGATGATAATGATGATGTGTACGTCCGATGAAATTGATGATGTAATGATGGTCAAGAATTAGATCAAG
Source organism: Trifolium dubium (assembly GCA_951804385.1). Classification (NCBI taxonomy): domain Eukaryota; kingdom Viridiplantae; phylum Streptophyta; class Magnoliopsida; order Fabales; family Fabaceae; genus Trifolium; species Trifolium dubium. Next base: position 7,904,890 of record OX638069.1, on the reverse strand, counting down.
AATTAGATCAAGGTGAACATTCATGTACCCATCTTAAGTGGAATGGTACCGGTACCATGATGAGTTGGATACTACGTGGCAATGTATTAAATGTTAGATTTTTTTTTTAATATTTCTATATTAATCACTCTTTCTTTATATTTGCAAACAAATCCTTCCTACAAATATAATCATAAATATTAATATTATTTAAGAATTTATTTTTTTGGGATAATGCAGCTCGTTTTCTTTTTTTTTTATGAGAGTGGGGTTGATTTTATTTTTTTTGCCTTAAACCTAAACTTTGTTTTTTTTTTGGGATAATGCAGCCTCTTTTTTATTTTTTTTTATTTTATAAGAATGAGGTTATTTTCTTTTTGTTTCTTTATACCTCAATATTTTAGTATATTATATATATCTCAATTTTGGGTATATAGATTTTACCTTTAAACTATGTTTATTATTTAAGCATCAATATAATTGTTATAATGTGTATAATCTTTAGTGTAATATTAATTTTTAGTTATTCATAATATTTTATAGAGTTAGTTAAATTTTTCTTATCTAAAAAATTAGTAAATTTCATTTTCCGTCTTATAAAAAATAAAAAATATTATGATATCATTCATACAAAATTGTTTTAGCTAATGATGAAGCTGTGTATTTTTTAATTATGCATATTTAGAACATTATAAAAAGCTCTTTCATAAATCAAGAGTTCAAAATTTGATTTATAGATCAAGATTTTTCGTTATTTTATCTTGATCTTTTGAATTTACTTTTTTTAAAGTTTTAAAAATAAACTTTGTATATCATTCTAAACATATACCTTCGAGTCTAAATAGTATTTCATAAGAAATATTTTTTTTTGAGTGAGAGTTATTTTAACTAGTTGGAATTGAACTGTTAAATTGTCAAAATTTGAATTTCTTAGTGTTTGTCATTCCAGTTAGTTGAGATTGAATTGAGAAAATTTGATTTCCAATCAATAGAATTAGTGGAGATTAAATCACAATTGTCATTTCAATTAGGTATTAGTCGAAATTTGTCTGATTTGAATTCATAAGTATTTGTCATTTCAATTAAGTGATATTTCAATTAGGTATTCGAAACCCCGACGAGATCAAATAACTTCAGTGTATCTTTTTGACAAAATGAAACTAAGAGTCTAAGATTGAAAACAATGACTTATAATTCAGCTTTAAGATTGGTGGTTATGCCACAAAATCTCAAAAAACTATAAAGACATTCACTAATATTTTTTCTAATGATGCCACCACAATTAGATTTACCAGGATTACTCAAGGAGCTCCCATTAACATTAAACTTATAAATTGTAGGTGAAGATGTTAGAGCTGTCAAAATTGACTAGTCTGTAACGGCCAGCTAGTCAAGCTTGAAAAAATGTAGGGCGTGGGTTTTGAAAATCTAGTCCTATTATAAGGGGTTTTAAGCTCAGCCCTAAAAAATATTTAACATATGAGTTAACTAGTTACAGGTAGCCTGCAATCCGCATAAACTAAACAAAACCCTAAAAATAAACCACATATACTTTTTTACTTAAAAGATTATAATTTGTATCATAAAAAAAAATTGTGTGCGTCAAAAAAAAATTGTGAGAAAGTAAAATATTTGTAAAAAAAATAAAAATAAAACAAAATTTATCACATAATAGAGTTGAATCATTGACTATTCACTAAAACCTCACACAAATTACCACTAAGACAATCTATGAATTCTTTTATGAATTTTGTTTATTATTATTATTATTATTAAACAAAAACTAATATGATGGTTAAAGAAAAGGTGAATTCTTAGGTACCCATCTTATGTGGATGGGTACCGGTACCATGGTGAGGTGGAGATTACGTGTCACTGCATTAATTGTTAGATTTATTTCATTTTAATATTTTATATTAACCATTATTTTTTAATATTTGCAAATATATCCTTCCTACAAATAGAAACATAAATATTAGTATTATTTAAGGAATTTTTTTTTTTTTTTGGATATGATAATGCAGCCTCGTTTTTTCTAATTATAAGAATGAGGTAATTTTTTTTGTTGCCTTATACCTCAATTTTTTGGTATATAGATTTTACCTTTAAATTTTTTTTGGTGAGATTTTACCTTTAAATTATGTTTATAGATTTTATATTTTTTTATTATATAATACATAATTTTTATATTTAAAAAATTATATTTTATTTTCCGTCTTATAAAAAATATCATGATTTCATTCCTACAAAATTGTTTTAGCTCATGATGTTAAGTCGATGTGTATCTTTTAATTATGCGTTTTTAGAATATTATAAAAAGTTCTTTCAAAAATGAAGAGATCAAAATTTAATTTTTGCTACTTTTATCTTGATATTTTGAATTAATATCTTTTTAAAGTTCTGCGAATAAACTTTTTTATAATATTCCTTTTTTTTAATTATTGAAAAATTTAATAGTGCAAAGATAATTAGATAATTATGAAAATCAATAAGACTAAAATTGTGCGTAATAATTTTTTCTTAGTGCCAGAGAAATTCAATATTTTTTTGAGGATTAAAAATGAAATTTGAATTCCTTAGTCACTAAATTTGTAAACTTAGTTGGATATTTTGGTAGGAATTAGGTTTCTAAAGTCGTATATCTCATTGTTGAAATTCGAGTTCATAAATTATTTTTAGTCTAATTAGGTGATATTGAACGACTTGATTGAAAAAAATTATACTTCATAGTCAAGGTTAGAATAACTAATTAGATTATCATACTGATTATGTTTCAAATAAACGGTTTATCAAACATTAGTTGGTACAATGATGATTGACACTTGTGTTTAGGAGGGGACTGAAACCACTTGATTCTAAAACTCGCTCCGAACTCTGGATTACTAATGCCCCCTACCCTTATGAACCAGAGGGTGAAAGCAAAAAAAGAAAATAAACGATTTAGTCGAGATAAAGTGATTCCCTTGGTCACAATCAGGACAATTAGTTGATACTTAATGATCCTTTTATATGAATTAGGTTTCTTGAGTTATCATTAATCTATCTTGTCTTGATTGAATTGTTAGATTATCGAAATTCAAGTTATTAAGTGTTTGTCATTCCAATTAGGTCAAAATTGAGTCTTAAATCATAGTTGTCATTTTAATTAGGTATTAATCAAAATATGAGTTCATGAGTATTTATCATTTCAATTAGGTGTTCGAAACCCCATAATTGACGAGATCAAATAACTCTGTGTAACTATTTGACCAAGTGAATCTAAGATTGAAAACAATGACTAATAATTCAGCTTTAAACTCATGTGTGTGGTGGTTAAGCCCTTTAGCTTGTATGAGCATCAACTAAGTTTTTTGTTTGTTTTGTTTCTGGTAGGTTGTTGGCTAATGTATTCTTTTAGAGGTCCTATTTAGCACACCTTGTACTAGTAAGGATCCTCAATTGCTATTAATATATGTCATTTTTTATTCTTAAAAAAAAAATTGATGGTTATGTGCAAATCCCGAGAAACTATAAAGACATCCACACGAATCCGAGCTCGACAACCTATTCGAGTCAATGCCTTTGGACTTTGGAGCCCTGTGTCGGTCCACCTGCGACAAATGTTTATCATGTCTCTTACCCTCTCTTACCCTCTCTATGCAAATGAAGATATACTTTTAGTTGAATTTAATCATGGATAAAACTATTTTGATAACACAGATTTTCACTCTAAACATATATTATTAACAAATTCTTAGTTTTCTTTATAAGCTAACTATTTTTGAGCAGTTAAGTGGTTTTGGAATTGGCATGTGTATTATAAATGAAAGAGGTGAATTTATCAAAGCTAAATCATTGTGGAGAGAAGCTAATATTGCACTTCAAGAGGCTGATATATTAACAAGAATTATCTAGTACAAGATGTACCAATTGTTACATGTTAAATTAGCTTTTCCACATTCACAATGTCAAAACAATGGTGTTAGGCAAGAAACTCTTATTGTCACTACTCACCTAGTATTTCCTCATAATTCAAGTCTCTGTCTTGGAATCTATGTTGCATTTATGTTACATATACTTCTTGTATCGAAACATAGACCTCATAAGCTTTGTTGACTTATAAATATTAAATTTTGATAACTACATTGTCAATGCAGTGGATTAGCCACCGGAAGCATTTGGGAAATATATGTGCTATTGATTTTAAAGCACAAAGAGAAACAGAGAACAAATTAAAGTGAGTATTTTATGTATAAAGATTAATAAATTGCCCTTTGTAATTTTTAAAAACTTCAACATAATTATTGTGGACGTACGGGTGGCTGCACAAATGCCTAGATACTCTATCTTTAGCTAATTGGCTTAACCTTACAATTCTACTGCTACTCCTATCACCGAAAAAAAACAATCAAATAACACCACACAAAAAAACAAAACTGACCGCGGACGCGAGACTAGATTTTTTGTTTGACAGTTTTTGGTCAGAAGCTATCAAGATTAAATTTTTATTTTGGGATTACAAATATTTTTTGGGATTAAAATTTTAATCTTGATATTTTTTTTGTTTGGCAGTTTTTGTAATCCCAAATAAATTTTTTTTAGAATAATTCTGTTAAAAAAATTTAAAGTTTGTTTACTATGATGATTTTTTTAAAAATTTATACTTAGGGGTATATTTGGAAAACAATCTTAAATTTGTATAGAAATTTGAAAATGTGCTTATAAAACGGGACTAAACTTTTTTTAAAAGGGTGCTTATATAATAGGATGGAGGGAGTATTAAATAACAACTTACTAAGTGGAAAAATTCCTTCATGGTGTTTATCTTTACCATCTTTGGGAATGTTGGATCTATCAGATAATCAATTTACAGGTAATATAAGTGCAATTTCATCATATTCTTTGCTGTATCTAAAACTATGCAGCAACAAGCTACAAGGCAGTATTCCAGAATCTATTTTCGGCCTTGCAAACCTAACTACATTATGTCTATCATCAAACAACTTGAGTGGTGTTGTCAATTTTCATCACTTTTCCAAACTTCAAAATTTGGATTCTTTGTCCCTTTCACATAATAGTCAATTATCACTCAACTTTGAATCCAATGTCAATTACAATTTTTCTATCCTATCAATATTGGAATTGTCTTCTGTTGGTTTGATTGGATTTTCAAATTTATCATCAGGAAAATTCCCTGGTTTGAGATATATTGATTTGTCCAATAACAATCTTTTTGGAAGATTGCCTAATTGGTTGCATGAAATAGATTCATTACAATTTTTAGGCCTCTCTCATAACATGTTCACATCAATGGACCAATTCACAAGTAATCATTGGGGCAACCTATACAGCCTTGATCTTAGTTTTAACTTACTAGCCGGTGACATCTCTTCGTCAATTTGCAATACAAGTTCACTCGGATTGCTGAACTTGGCACACAACAAATTGACCGGTATCATTCCTCAATGTCTAGCTAATTTATCATCCCTTCAAGTTTTGGATCTACAAATGAACAAATTTCATGGCACTTTACCAAGTAACTTTTCAAAGTATTGCGATCTTCGTACTTTGAATGTCAATGGCAACCTATTAGAAGGCGTTTTGCCTAAATCTTTGTCAAACTGTGGAAACCTTGAGGCTTTAAATCTTGGTAGTAACAAAATAGAAGATCATTTTCCATACTGGCTTCAAACTATGCAATATTTGGAAGTACTGGTTTTGCGAAAAAATAAGTTGTATGGTCCCATTGCTAACATAAATATCAAGCATCCATTTCCTAGTTTAATTATTTTCAATATTTCAAGCAATAACTTCAGCGGTCCGCTACCAAAATCCTACAAACAAAATTTTGATGCCATGAAAAATGTTATTGAAGTTGATGAGGATAGTAGTTCTCAATACACTGTGAGACACCCAACCACTTGGAAGAGTTATCAAATTCGGTATAATCAGGATCCGACACCATCAAATAACTAGTTTAAATGTAAAAAAAGAACATCATATCAAATTGCTAATTAATCAGAACTCACTAATCACTTATGTTACAAAAAAACATGCATTTTTCATAATAAAAAATATACACATATGTTACCAAAAAAGTAGACATGTATGTAACAATAAGCACACCAGTCTCTATCTCCTTAACTCAATTTTGAATATTGACATTGAAGGACTGTAACATTAAAATGTTTTAATTGAATTCATTCCAAAGTTGATATATCGTAAGGGATGCATGTATTAGTTTACTGATCCAAACTAAAAAATAACATCACATGATTAAAATTAAGTGATTCTAAGAATTCTTTTAAAATATTCATAATGTGAGCACTATGTTCATACGCATACAGTCCTACAATTGCAACCTAATCTACTAGTCATAATCAGCTACATAGATACACATGCAATCAATTCTACAAATTGCTAAATCAAATTAACAATACAACGATGAAATTAAACTCGACAATAATTGCAAAACATGCTTAGAGACAGTCTTCCTCTTCTTGTCAAGCTTCTCTATTGGTACATGTTTAATTTGGTTAGGTTTAAATGCCCCAAAACATGGTTTGGCACTTTCAACAAGCAAGACCAGACACTAGTAGGGTCTGCACCATAGCCCTAGGGGAGGGTACACAGTTTATGAATACGCAACAAGGATATAAGGGAACTTCACATACCTAATTTACTCTTGCTGAAGGACATCCAATTACAATTTCTAAGAGTTACAGCACTTGGTGTATGTTTCTGCACCCCAATAGCTCATTGGTATGTAAGTATGTAACTTCTTATTACACTATTTAAACAATCATCGGAAACGTACAGTTTGGATAAAATTCCCACAGTGCAGCTCAATTTCAAACATCATCAAACAGAATGAATTAAAATGAACAGTGCTAACACAAACAGAGCAAAACCTGATTATGGTATGTTCTACATCCAGTTAAAAGGAAATTACATATGCATATAAGAAAGCAATTGATTGGGGGCCTTTCCACCCGTCACATAGTCTATAGTATTTAGTCCACTTAGGTAGTGTTGTCACTCGGAGCACGATTCTTCTTCTGAAGTAGTATAGTTCTCCTCCCTTACAATTTCATCATCACGGTAATATGGATTATTTGTAGGAGGGGGATATGGTGAATTTGGATCATAATGTTCAAAGTCCAGCTGCATACACAGATTACAAAATTTCATCAAATTCAAAAATCATGTTTGCTTTGTTTCTTAGTAAGGAAAGGAAAACACTATCCTAATTAAGAAGAGAACCTATGGCTATGTTTGAATCCCGTATCTACTCCATATCAGCTTACCGTATCTACTCCATATTGCTTACAAAAATGCGGTGCCAAGTCAAGAATAATCGATTTTTCAGTAATATCTTTGTTCAAGAATCTCTGAACCAAATTTTGTAGTTGTTCATTGCCATCAGTTTTCACTTCATTAGCAATGACTTCCAGAGATAGCCAACGTGAATGGGCAGCAAACGGAATTAACCTGCCAATGAATGAGTAGGAATGTGAAAAAAGCAGTTAATTCCTAAGGGACTAACTAACACACACACACACACACACAGGTATACAATACCATTTCAAAAGTTCTATCTTCTGCCTCTTTTGACAAGCCTCCTCTTCTGCCTTTTGACGAGCTTTTCTTGCTAATCGTTTCTACGATGGAATTGAAGATATAATTAATTAATATAACAATTAGTTCTATACACAACAACAAGTAATTAATTTGTTTGTTGTCAAAAACATATTGGTTTCTAGATGCCCAAAGACAACCCAAGACCACCACAAATTTAACATCCCAATCATACGAAGTGACACGCACGGAGGTTTTCCTCAATCCACTCCCAAAGGTTCCCTTGGAAAATACAAGGGAACCAAATTTGTCAAATCAAAGTATATGTATTTAAGTGTAAATTTTTAACCTTGCATGCACAAACCAAGATCATAATAATTTCAAGGTTATTTTTGTCAACCAGACCATGTCCAATCATATATATCATAGAAGAGATTAGTATTTAGTATCATTGATCTGAGTAAGTTAAATTAAACACACCTTAATACGAACCTGAAACATCTTGTCTGCAAAATAACGGAAAAAAAAAAACGAAATTAGATGAAAGATAAAGATTATGAAAACAACGAGAGAGAGAGAGAGAGAGAGACTTGATTTCTGGGCGCGGCTACTCTTTCCTCCAGTCATGGCCTAAAATCGCCCTTCTCTCCAGGGAGCACTTAGGCTTTGTTTGTGAGTTTGGAGGGGAGGGGAGGGAATGGTTTTGAAAAAAAAGAAGAAACAAGTGGAAGGAATAGAGGAGTTTGGGAGATGAGGAGTTTGGAGGATTATTTTTTCTTCATAACACCAAAACCCCCCAATTTGGTGGAACTCAAAAATTGTGTTGGATGAGGGTTTTGAGAGTTTATACGAATTCTTCAAATTTAATTAATGTTGTTATAATATTCTTAAATTCATAATATATTAATTATAAGTATTTATTTAAAAAATATTTTCTCAAAAAATGTTAAAGATTTCTCTATTTTTCTCTCTATTTCCCTCCTTCCAAAACCCTCCCCTTCCTTCCCCTCCAAACTCGCAAACAAAGCCTTAGGGTTTCGTTTTCTGAATTTTTGATTGAGTTTACCAAACTCAAACTATAGTTAAGTTTATTTTATCTGTCGGGCTCGGGCCTACTCCGTGTTTATTCCCAAGCCCAAGGATCCTCGCTTTGTAGAAAATTTCTCTTTGCACCCCCCCCCCACACTTCTCTAATTCCCCCCTAAAATCCAAAAATACCCTTTATTTTATGTGAAAAAAAACGGTTCGGATTTTATAATCTGAATTTTGTGGTGGTTTTAACAGGTTCGGATTATAAAATCCAAATTTTGTGGGGGTTTTAGCAGGTTCAGATTAAAAAATCCAAACTTTGTAGCTATATGGCGGCTAATTGGTAGCTAATTCGTAGCTATTGTAATTTTGCTTCACAACAAATAAGAAACCGAAGCTTAAGCAATAAAAACAACAACCAAACTATTCCCCTTGGTACATAAAAAATCAGCACAACAAAACACATCAAAAAACAAAGATTTAATTCCAAAGCACCAAACTACCCCCTTGTTGTTGTTGTTTCATGTATGCATTTATTTGGTCAAACATGAATAAACATGTTGTTGTTCTTATTTGATCACCACAATACATAAATAAACATGTTTTGTTTGGAAGCAAGTTCCTAAGAAAGGAGAGAAGAAGCTAAAGTTGTTTAACCAAGTTCCTAACAAGGAAATAGTATGAAAACTTGTTGTTGTTTGTTGCTACGACAGATTTGTTAGCTAACTCGTAGCCATTTCGTAGCTAACAGCGAGTTTGGGTTCTATTTACCCAGTTCGGATTTTATAATCCGAATTTGTTCTAAACACCTCCAATTTATATCTAAGAACAAAAATGGTAGTTAGGGGGGAAAAGAGAAGCATGGGGGGTGGGGAGAGTAATTTTCCGCTTTGTAGAAAATTTTCCCTTAGACCCCAACAATTATACCTCCACCCCTACATTTTTTGTGAACTACCTATTTTGTCCTCATTTTAAATTAAAATTCTAATTAGGCACGAATGAGATGGATCCTGACGCTATGCAGATATGTGACTGCATGGTTGAAGGAAGACTTATAAGAATTAATAGGTATTACCTATACCAACAAGATGAATCTTATTTCCGGGAGCCCAACAAATAAGAACTTCATAGTTAAGTGTGCTTGACTTGGAGTAGTATTTGGATGGGTGACCTTTTGAGAAGTTTCTGATAATGCATGTGAGTGAGGACAATCGTGGGTCATCCTAAAAGCAGTCTAGGATGTTACAAAATTTCTTTCTTATTATAATTATATTTTATTTATGCCCCATGACTAGTACACAAACTACTAATCACTCATTAAAAAATTAACTTTTAAATAATATAGTATGTGTAATTTGTATATTTATATGTTTACATTGATATATTTTTATATATACTGAACGTTACGTTAAATAACATGTACTACCTCCGTTCTTTTATTACTACCTCCATTGTTCAATCTATGCAAGACCAATTTAGGCCCATCACTAAAGGCACCCCTTGAATTACCTTCTGTCCCACCTTGGTCACACCTCCCCACGGAACTAGGTAATGAAAACTGGCCCATCAAAACAGAACTATCAACTCTGCTAACCACACACACTCCCCTTGACAACCTGTTGTGGCGAAGATGATGTCGTGTCCCCTCCTTCACCTACCTCCTGGGCCACTAGAACATCTTTTTCCCCAACCTTGTTATCCTTTTCACTCACACCTACCTTTTCTACAACGCACACCCCCCCCCCCTCCCCCCCTCTTGATTCAAAGTATTCAACACATTTCCACTCTTTTCTTGTACCCTTTGTTCCACTAGCAAACCTTATAGAAAACTAAGAATTAAAATGACATACAATACAACTGCAAAATATGTCACGATAATACCAAGTAGATACAATACTTCATGTACTACAATGAACTTGTTTAACAACCATGATTAGTGTGAATAAACGCTTCCATCATAGAGTATTGGAGAGCAATCCTTTGCATTGTTATCTTGATCCCTTTTTATATGCTTTTGTTCTTTTTTTGAATTGAATATAAAACATTATATTTGATTAAATGCATAATCAAATATAACGTAATTTGATTGGATGCATGTATAAAAAAATTAACATTGTCGGTGCATAATCATCAATCTCAATAATTATAAGAGTGACAATATTATTACGAATTAGTGAAAATATTGGCTTAAAAGTAACATAATTAATTTTGCATTTAATAATCATATTTTTCGACTGAGAATTAATGCACAACCCTTGCAAAGGAGGGGGACAACAATCTTCGCACATAAAGTGTGCAAAACAAGAGACGGATAATCCTGTGACAAAAATCATGAAGATAAGAGTGTTATTGAAAGGTAATGAAAAATTAAGGAAAATAATTTTTTTTGAAAGGATGAAGAAAAGGGCTTTACCAGCACATACGTTAATTACAACAAATATTGGAAAATAAAGATGATCATAGCATAAATTGACTTAAAAAAATTTGTAATATTTTTGTATCAATGAATTATGTGTTCTAGCACTTATATAGATCCAAGAAATCCTATAGAAAATTAAGTCACCGTAAAAAGTCTTTAGGGCCTGTTTAGTGCGCAGGTTAGGGAAACAACATATGTTAAAGTTTTCCAATCTTGTTTTAATCTGTTGTTTGGTGCACCAATAGAAAAAGATAAATTTAACTTACCATTAAGTCTATCCAATTACTCTTTGTTATGTTAATCCTTATTTTATGATCATATATTTTTTTATGTTTTTTTATTTTATTTTAGTGTTATTTATGCATGTATCAATTTTAATTTTATCGATATATCTTATCATGTCAATATCAAATGTGCATCAAACACAGGATATGATAAACTAATGATATTATTTTTCTTATCATGTTTATACCAAACACATGACATGATATGTGCTAATCATGTCACTATCATTCATATCAAGTACAGTAGTAATGCTTTTAATCACTTTCATTAGGTGAATGGTGAACCTAAGCAATCACGTTAAGGCTTTTGTTTACACAAAATGCTAGGATATGTAAATATGTTTATTTGCCAAAGCCAATGTCTTGAATTGATAGATTTCCGTGTTTGAAATTATTATTAAAGGTAGTATTAGTATAAAATAATTTGGATTATTATTAACACATTATTACAAAACATACAGAAAAACACCTATATGTATATGACACTATAGTATTGGGTTGAAGAGAATATTAAAGAATCTTACCTTCTCTAAATATTAAAAACATCATCAACATGCATGCATCAGTATTAAAAACAAGAAACCCCAAGGCAACAAAAGACAGTCCAAAACCAAACCAAAAAAATCAGTCTTAAATCAGACCTGAAACAGAAGCAATTAACCAGTGAGTCAGCCAAGTAGTACGATAGCCGAGGAGTATTGGGTTTGAATTGATGAGCCTTGAATCGAAAAACCTCAGCAACACAGTTGAGTTTCGATGAAAAGGAGACGGTCCAATGGGTACATCGAAAGAGAGAAGATAGAGAGATTCAATGAGGATTTAGGGTGAGATGGTTCAAACCTCAATTTAAAGTGAGTTCATGTAAAAGAAGGAAGATGTGTGTGTGATGGAATCAAGCTGGAAGGAACTACTCAATTGTTTTCAAAATGAGATCAACAAAGAAAGAAAAAGATAATAAAGAAGAAGTGACCTAAATATGGTAAATACAAAAAGTGAAAATGAGGGTAAATATTAAAAAGTTGGAAATGCAATAACAAATCAATTTTTTTAATTCTGCCACTCAAATTACTTTGACCAAAAAATCATTTTCCTTCATCAAATCAAATTAAAGTATCTCTCTTTAGACCAAAGTTCGATTTCTACAAATGTGTTTGAGAGAAGACCGCAATCATTTGATGTCAGAATCCGAATATATGTCGGATCATATGTTGATTTTTATTTATTGATTAAATCATGATCAAGCTGGATCATAATATTATTGCTGGCCTACATTTACTATTGCAAACACAAAATAAGCGAGTGAAATATCAAATTCCTCCTTGAAAATAGACAAATACACTATTGAAATTTTAAAATGTCAATCAAATTACTCCCTGTTCCGTTTACTCCGTCTATTTCGATGACTTGGACCTTAACTGCATACGTGGCACCTACCAGCGTGGCACCACGTCGCATGAGGGATGAGTAACTAATCAGGATACACGTTACAGGAGGGTAATTGACTTAAATTTGCAAAATCAGGGGACAATATTTAATGGTATTATGGTCAATTGGCCCCCTGATTTTACAAATTTTAGTCAATTATCCTCCTCTCATGTGACGTGGTGCCACGATGGCAGGTGTCACGTATGCAGTTAACGTCCATGCCATCAAAATAGATGAAATAAACAAAGCAGGGGGCAATTTGATTGACATTTTATAATTTCAAGGATGTATTTGCTATTTTTCAAATTTCAAGGAGATATTTGCCAAATTTTAAAATTTCAAAAGGGAATTTGATATTTCACTGCAAGTTGGCTATATGGATTTTGATTTTAATAAATTAATTATTTAACTTGTGAAATTGTATGTTTGAGTCTAAAGAAGGCATAATTTTGGGTTTGAGACGTCGATCCACACTATGTATGTCTTGCAACCCGAATGATTGTTTAATTTTTAGTACAATATAAAATCATGTTTGACCAATGTATATACGCTAATGCACAATTTTCATCATTGATATTTTTAATTATCTAACAGTAAAAAATATAAAAATTTGATATTTTGAAAATACTCATCAAAACAAATCAAATAAAATTTATATACTAATATTTACATGTATATATTATTAAAAAAATACGGTCAAAATATGATAAATGAATAGTATAATTTAGTCAAACATGATCTTATATTTAAAGACGGAGGTAGTAATTTTTAATTTGCTAATTCATATTAATTTTCTCTTATTATATTATCATTAGTTCTTTTCTAGATTTTATTTAATTGGTCTTCGCAAAGATTGGTGACTATACTATATTCTCTTTTTGTTTGGTAATTGCAAAAATTTTAAAATCAGTGACTATGCTATATATTTCATTTACCTTTGAATGCTAATATTTTATTTGATACAAAAAAAAATTATAGTTTTCCTCACATGCTAAATTTATATACTAATAGTTTGCTACAAAAAAAATATGCTCAAAAATCAAAATCAACTTATGTGCATCCGAAAACTATGCTCAAAAATCAAAATCAACTTGAGGTATGGAAATATGTAGAGTATGATTATGATTATGATTATATGACTCTTGAGTATGTGGTTGCATCGTATGATTTTATAAAGTTAATTTTTTTTTAAAGCCAAAATAATTGATAGACATCGAGTGAAATGGAATCCAAGGTAAGTAGTTTATACTTTCCCTAAAGAAGGTAAACTCTTCTTGTCTTTTATATGGTCCTCTTTATATTTTCTTTGGTGAAACTTTTGTGTGGTCCTCTACGTACCACTATGTTAACTTTATTTTACAGTTTAACTCCTGAATGATCTAATTATAAATTAATGTATTTCTTTTAGAAACCTTGTTATGAAATATTATATGATATGATTTTGTTAAGAAAAAAAGAAGAAGATCACTAGTCTATTTAAATTAGCGTTGATCCGAATGTGGCAGGTCTTAATAATTCATTGCATGTTAATTTTTTTTTCATACTTTTAATTTTGAAGATTTTATTTTGAGTGAAAACTAATTTGGTTCTCATAATTTTTTATAGTTTAATTCAGTCATGACAAAAATGAAATTCAATTCAAATATTCATGCATGCTGTTTTCACATTTGGGACAAATTAGTCCTGATTTTTTTGGTCTAGAACTTAGTAATCTCTGATTTATTATAATATAGGAATTAATTTGTCTAACAGTAAAAATTTGAAGAACTAATTTAAATTTTAGTTTAACGAAAATTAAATTGAACATTAAAATACTTGTGAAGAACAAGCTAAGAACCTAAATCAAATGGATCTACACTTTTGTTTTATTTTTAGAGTATTCTTTTTTTTGTCATTGGACTTTTGATGAATTTGCTTCTGGAAAAAGATTCTCTACTTTTAATGTAGAAAAGAAACTTAGACACATGTTTTTCTTTTTATATTTTTTATTTACTCTTTCATCTTTTCTTTAATGAGAGTGAGAATGAGAATGAGGGAGGCTTCTATTCTATTAGGGCAGCTTAAATATTACAATGTGATACATATAATTTAACCATTAATTGATTTCCACCTCTAATCAAAAGTAGCACATGGTAAGTTTCTTTGTTTGTTATATTTGTTTCTTAATTAGTTGTAATGTAGTTATAGTCCAAGATGATCAATCATCACTTTGTTCTTTTGTTGTGCAAATTGTAGCAATTGTAGTACCCTATAACCATGTGATAACTAGCTTTTTGAAAAATCACACAGATAAGTTACAATGTAAATGTTCTTCTTGTGTGGAGGACTAGTTAGTTAAGATCACTTGCACTAATTTGTTTTTTTAGCTTACCATATTGATTATATGTATCAATTTATTAATATGTATCTATGATGGTTATATATGTTTTGGTAAAGTATAGTACACCTTACTTTTGAGATAACCAAGATGTTTATACATAGTAAATTGACATTAATTTTACTACTGTGTCTGTTAAGATCTTATTATTTTTTACTTCGTATTACTAAATAATGCTCATAAATCTCATAATAGGTACCAAAAGATTCATAGTAATTATAAAGTGATCAATTGGGTGATCAAAATGACATTATTTATCATTATATTGTCATTTTTATAGCTTGCATTATCTTGATAATTCTAGAGTCAAGAATATAATGGCACCACACAAGGACTGCAGTGTAGTTTTAAGTGGTTTAAAAGTGATTGGTTGATAGAATTGTTGCTAGTGTTTTTGGCCAGAGTTGCGCTTGTTAAATTGTTTTTAATTCATATTATTTGCTTAGTTAGACGGAACTGAATGACACTCCAGCCACTCTTTTAGATTTGCTTGATCATGCAGATCAACATCGTAAGAATTATACTTGGGTTACGTTGATCAAAAATTGGAATATATTTATGTAATGAGTTCTCAACTTTAAATTGTATTTTTTTTTTCGTGTTGGTTTAATTTTATTTTATTTGATTTTAAAATATTAATTAGTCTTATTTGTGCAAATAAGAAAAGGTATAAATGTCAATGGGAAGAATTGACTCAGCAAACATCTTTGCAAGGAACTCTATTACCGAAGGAAATAAATGTGTGGTCTGAGGTTGCAGGAATAAGGAAAGGTCATGTATATGTTATGTTGGTCTTGGGAGTGAATCTTCTTTATTTGCATGCAGGTGAAAAATTATCGGGGTTCATGTTCCTTGTCAATTAAATGGGTGCAAAGAATTGAAATGGAAGAACTAAAAATTGAAAGGGGAGAAACGAGAATGAAAAGAGATGAACTTCGTGACATGGTAAGATAATTGATGGAAAACTTGAACTTTCAACCCAAACGATATACTATAGATCAAGTTCATGAAAATAATGTGATTGATGATAATGATGATGTGTACGTCCGATGATAATGATGATGTCTTTGATGATAATGAATAATTAGATCAAGAATGACACATGTAGCTGTGACTTACTTTTGTATGTTTTGTAGAAGTTGTTTTTTGAATTAGGATATCCACTTTGTATAAAAGTATTGTTGGATTTATTCTCCTTTTTGTATGGTGAAGATCAATTCACTAATGATACTTGAAAGTATAGTAGTGATAATGTATTTTTTTTATGAGAATTTGGTAATGCTTAATTTTTTTATAATATAATATTTTAAATATATTATGTTCGTTTTATTGTGTGCAACTTTAATTGTTGGTGCATATGAAATATTCTTAGAGATATTAAATTAGATTTTTAAAAAAATGTTTATATGGATTTTAAATTAATAATATTAACAAAAGAAAAACTCATTGGAGACGGAATTAAAGACCGAATTTAATATAAGCACGTTTTTCAATTGGTCTAAAAAACAAAGAAATTAATTTCAAATCAGTTGCAAAAATGGTCTCTAATTTCAAGCACTACATCCGTTGATAATAACGTCGCACATCCCATCACAAAAATGTAATCTCTAATACAATCTCTAAATCAGCCACTATAATCGATCTTTATTTTAATCTCTGAATTGGTCGGTAATTAACGACTAACTACTAGAGTTTTTGCCATTGAACAAAATTTGTCACTAATTTAATCGTGGATGGATTTAGTGACCAATTTTTCAGTATTTCAATAGCTAAATCAATCACTGAAAACAAGATTTAAAGTAGTGGAGGAGATATGGACAAGGTAAACAACCTACTTCGATGCCCTCTATGAAGAAAACCTCAAACTATGGAGTTGTTGTGCTGCATGCGTGGACGCCATGTGCCCAAACAAACTTTGCCACGAACTTTGAGGAATCTATGTTAATGACAAGCTTTTCCATGTGGATATATAGTGCATTATAAGTGCGAGCTAATCTGTCCTGTTTAACGTGTTCTATATAAGCCTGTATATTAAACGGGATAAACAAGCCCATCATCAAATTTAAACGGATTATGATTATTAGTCTGAGTACGGTTCGTGTAAATCGGCAAGTTAAATGGTTAACCCGCGGTTTACTACAATTTAAAAAACAATCACTTTTTTCAAAATATTTGATATTATAAATAAATAAAAATTGTGACATTTTTAAATTTATCTATCTTCTTTATGCAAGTAAAACAATCAAAATCAAATTCAACTTGTTCGCATTATCATTCTCTCTCCACACATCTCAGCCTCAAATCCAAAAAATAAACATAAATGATATTTAATAAAATTAAAAACCATCAATAGTCTTGTTAGAATGATTAATAAAAAGAACTTTAATAGTGTAAACCAATATTAAAATTGCTCATTCTTTGAAATTATTAGAGAAAAGATAAAACACTTATTAATTTATGACTCATGCATTTAATTTAATACACATATTCCATCTGTCTCAAATTATAAGAGAAAAGATAAAACACTTATTAAAATAAAATATGCGAATTTGAAATATATTTTTGTGAATTTTTTTTTGGAATATTTGCATGAGAAGATGTAATAAAATCAATTTTATTGGTTGTTGTTTATTGTGAAAAAGGGAGAGATAAAATTAAGGTTTTTTCTTGTCTATCCCTTAAGATTTGGGGGTATTTACCCTAACTACTAAAAACAATTATCCAATATAAATTTTTATAAAATACATCATTGGATTAAAAGTTTATATAATATAGATTATTTGTGTAAACTTTCAGACAAATCTAAAATCATTTGATATGTTATTAAGACGTATCAAAATTAATAATTTCTGTGATTTCTTAAACATCGTTGATCTTTATGTGTCTCAATAACATATCAAATGCTTTTAGATTTGTCTAAAATTTTACACAAATAATCTGTATGATATAAATTTTAATCCAACAGTGCATTTCTATATGTTCAAACTGGTCTTGTTTTAAATAATACATGTATGTGTGGAGAATTGTGATGTGCAAGTATCAAATTCCATGTATTCCAAATAAAACTAGTTAGAACTATGGGTGTATCGTTGTATGTGCTGGTAGATTAATGTACTATGTCTTATGACCAGTACACTGATGTATGTTTGAAATGGATAATGAAAAAAAATGTTGTGTTTTGTTGATATATATGTGCTTTTAAAAACTAGGTTGACATTGGCCAATTTTCATCCTTATAAGGATTTAAATTATTATAATTGTCTACAAATGAATAGGTTGTTTCATTAAAAAGAAATTGTATCTTATCATGATCATGATTTTTTATTTTTCTAGTATAAACTAAAATAGAATTAGAAAAACCTAGATAGTTTATCATTTCATCTATGTATCAAAAATAAAACCTACAAAATATAGAATATTGACTCAATTTTAGGTACTTGTTGAAGTGAAGTAATTAGAAAATCATTTTTTTTTTGAGTAGGAACCAAACATCATAATCATACCTAGAATAAAGTAATTTACAAAACTCATGCATAATGCGCACCAACCACTCTCAATAGATTCTGATGTGATAAGTTCAATTTTGGTCTAAATTAATAATAAGGAGAAAAAAATTCATATTCATATATGAGAAATTTTTGTAATGAATTTGATAGCTTGTGAAGTAAATCAAACATAACATCAAAAAACACAATATAATATTAGAAGAAAAAAATTTAATTATTAGATGTCTGATAGGTCATGAAATATTCTAGCATGACATATTACATAGTTCTTGTAGGATGTTTTTGTACTCTCTTGAATTTAGTTCTCAAAATTAGGAAAACCTATCAGTAACTACACATTTGTGATCAATACATTTACTCACAAAATAAACGCAACCTCTTAGTGGACAATCGTCATCAGTTACACATTCTTTCGGATCTGGTATGATAAAAGAGAATAAATTAGTATTATTAAAACTCGAATAATTAAGGATTAAGTATAAACTACAAAGTAAACATTAATAAGGAAATTTGAGAAGGGTGAAAAATGGTTTACCATTGGGTTTTCCACCAACTTTCGTTGCTACAAAAAATAAGAAAATAAATAAAGTCATTGCATAAACTAACTTGATAAAGTTGGCCATATTTTTTCCTTTTTGCATATAAAAGGTTGAATATGATTTCTTTTTATAGTGTATAAACTTGATGTTATTCTAAAACTAATTAAGTTTATTTTTTGAACCAATAATTAATTAAGTTTTAGCACTTGTAAAATTGTAAAAACCTTTCATTCCAAAAAAAACTTGTAAAAACCCTTTATAGAATTTGAATCACTATCAAATGTCTCTTAAATATGCTTATCAAAGAAAATGCCTCTTAAATATGTAAGTGTGTTGTTTGTCCTTTTAACACATTTAATAAGTAATATAACAGATTTGGTAATCATGAGAACTCCTGCTTTACGTAACTAACTTTTCATTACTTTTTATCCTTTCATGTTAGTAAAAGAAAAGATTAATTCAAGCTTTAAACACTTAATATAAATATTAGTTGGTATAATAGTAATTGACGTTGAAGTTAATAAGAAGATTAATAGTTTCTATCCCCACAATTGCACTGTAAAAATACCGAAATCACTTCATCCTAAAACTCGGCCCAAATCAGATTAATCGGTTCAGCAAGCCGGATACTTATGGTGAAAACTAAGAAAAGACAATTATATTTATTTAGTATAAATTATAGTATTGTTGAGAGTAATAAAAAAGTACACCGAATATAGACGCTTTGAAAGCATGAATACTCAAAAAAAATTATATGGAATTGGTCTATGTGATGTGTAATATTCTTTTTTTAGTCTTTTATGTGGGTGTGCCATATTATAGTATTCAATTCCATCATAAAAATATACTATGATTAAAATTAAACCAAGTACCAAAAATAAGTTGGATATTTGCAAAGACTAAAAAATAATTTTTTTACGAAGACTAATAGAAAAATAATAATTACATGTCTAATGGTACCAAAAATATATAAAGAACAAAATCCAAAAATGAAGTAAAATTTCAACCACTCAAATGTGAAGCTATGTCATTGATAAGAGCATATATATAGAAATATGAAAATACTCACACACTTCCTAGATTTCTTACTGTACAGTTCATGCAAGATTTAATAAAATGCTAAAATAGCAGTAACACTAAGTTTCTGCTTTAGGTACATAAGTTTACAGATTGTCACATAAGTTTGCCCTAAGTTTCTCGTCTTTTTCGACAATTTCAACAATCCTGGAATAAATAATAATAGTGATAGACAATACATGATATATTCAAATATGCAAAGTTGATAGATAATGTTCAAACATAAGTAACAAACATGTAGTAATAATAATAGTAATAGTAATAGTAGTAATCGTCGAGACCGTGGAATCTGCATTGTGATATAATCTCAGTATTCAAGTGAGCCTAATGATGGTAGTCCAGAAACAATGTCGTGAGATTCTGCACCGGTGTTATTCAGCCTTTGTCCAGAACTTGGACCAACGGATTCTATGGCTTGTTCTCCCATTTTCTGAATATCTTCGGGAGAAAGTATTTTGATGTACCAAACATTATTCACAAATGATCTACAAGAGGTTGTCCAAATAACAATTAAGATGTTAAAATACTTTAGTCGAGTGAAATAAATAACTACATATATCGTAGAATATCAATATTCAGTATGTAGCAATTTTTACAAATCGGATTGAACCGCCGGACACCTGATACTTCGCCGGCTGGTTTGATCTCGGTTATGTCAGTCTGGTTGAACCAGAGTTGGTTCATCCGGTTATTCTTTTCAACATATTTTTTAACTAGGGTTAACTTTCTTCATTTCTTTTTACTTATTTGTTTATTTATTTGTCATTCGGTTAAACCCATAGTTGAACCGAATAAACAATTGAACCATGAACCAGAGATCTCACCAATTTGATCTCCGGTCCAATTTTTAAGACATTGATATATACTATTGTATAAATTTGAACTTTTTACTTACTCCCACGGATCGTCTCCAAGGAGAAGAACATCGTTCTCCCTGTCGACAAATACAAGCTGCCAGCCTGATCTAAGAGGGTCTTCAAACTTTCCCTCAATTCCAAACATCTGTGCCAACTCCTCCCGCAGCTCGTGATAGCTGCTGAACCGCGAGATGTCAAGTGAGCGCCCTACCGAACCTGATTTGTATACCTGTTAAAAAGATAAGAGTTAAACAATCATTTTACCTTTAAATAAAAGAAAGGCTCAAAAAGCTGTAGCTAAGAGCGTAAGACTAATATATATATATATATATATATATATATATATATATATATATATATATATATATATATATATATATGAAAGGCTCATTTTACCTTCACAAATGTTGGCATCTGGTTTTGACTTTGAGCATCAATCTGCCCCGCACTTTGCAACAACTCCGATGAATCCTGCATGCAAGGATATGGAGAACCCTGAAAACTAGACTCCCCTAATGGCATTGTTGACACATCAGCATCGGATGATGTGGCAGTATAACGAGGGACAGTGGTAGGGAGCAGAAGGCCAGACGAATCAATATTGACCCCAAACAGAACAGAATTTTGGACATCTGAATTGCAATGTGGTGGTACAATTGCTGTATCTCTTCCGGAATACTGAACGTGCGACATTGAGTTTCCAATGTCATCGACCTGCGAAGGTGAATACTTTGAGGCCCATGATTGTTGAGGTAACTGTTCAGTCAGCATAGAGTGACCACTTCTTGATAGATTCAAGAGATTCCCACTCCCTTCAGAACAAAGCGAACCAATCATGTTTTGACTAGGCGAAGCTGAAGCAGTAAACTTCATGCCTGAGTCTAAGAAATCGTGTTTTGAATATGACGGTGAAGGCACACTAGAGTGTTGCTTCTGATGGAGTGGATCACCTTGAATTAAGAGTGTGTCTTGATAAGTGTGTTGTTGCTGCTGTTGCGGTTGCTGTGCTTGGTTTTCTCGATTGTTGTGTGCCAATACTTGGCCTTGTGGTTGAAGGATATTAGTCGATACTGATTGTTGAATTGCTTGCTGTTGCTGAAGCTGCAAAGGACCGAGGTTTCCTGATTGTTGAAGATAATTGAAAGGCTGTTGAAAATTCATCATTTGTTGCCGCAATAGATCGACATTTCCTTGATTCTGCAAACCAGCAGCAGCCAACATGGCTTGGTATTGTTGGCTCTGATCATTTCCGAGTAAAGCTGGATCCATTCTCTGCTGCATCCAGGGTAACAATCCAGCACCTTGAAAATTCATGGAATTAAGACCATGGTCTCCAGGACCGCCTCGCAGCCACATTAGTCCGTTCGTTGCTTCGTCTCTGCCATCTGTAACAACATCCTTTGTAAAGAAAGGAGACAAAAGAAGTGTCCTCAAAACCACCACAGCCAATTTTCATAATGAGGGGGGGTAGGCGACACTGGGGCCAATAAATGTAGATGAACATAAGGATATTCAATTTTCAATGCCCTTAGTTTTTTGGACATGATGAAAAGAGGAGATATGAATCGTAAAATTCATCGTGTGACAAACTTAAAACACTGATTATACAATGCAGATCACAATTGAAAGGAAGATAACCAAATTAGAAAACGTATTAAAAAATATGTACCAAGAAAAGACGTGCCGCCGGGATGCCATGGCCGTTTCAATCTAAGGGGAAATAGTGATGGATACATTGGAAATGTTGTTAAAGGCTCGATTTCCCATAGTGATACCCGTGGCTGTCTCTCCCCAGCTGTTGATTCATCCCAACCGACCTATGCACATGATACGATATAAACAGGTTAAGAGTCTTTTCTTAAAACATAGAATAAAATTTGCCAAGACCTTTTCTAATGCATGGAATATAAAATTATGATGAAACATTAAACCTATTAAAACTAAAGCATGTTGTTACTATCTTTTATCAGTTTATGAATGCATCAATATTAATAATAAGTAGAAGCAAAAAGAAAAGATGAAGAAAAAGGACAAGTTCTGCTATCAAACTTTAGTAGTTGCAGGATTAAGAGCTCTAATGGCATGTGGATCAAGCCAAAATTAAATTTGACTATGACTCGCATTGCTATATTGCAGTTTATGTAAACAAAAAGATGCTGGTTGTAATCCAGACACATTGCAAAAAAAACTCATGGAAAGAAAAAAAAATACAAAAGTAAACTTCATGAAACAAGGCTAGAAATTTTGAGTGTTATTGAAAGGTTTAATTATCAAACATAGTATCAGAATCAACAATATCTTCATCTTTACGTACTCAACATATCAGGCATATAATCACAGCCAAGTAGACAAGGCTTTCAGTTATGGACTCTAAAGAGTGCTAAGCACACATTTATACCTATGTATGTAGAGCTATACAGGCCATTTCATGACTTAGGCCCTGTTTGGGTTGGCTTATTTGAAATAAAATACTGGATAAGCACTTGTGAGACTGTTTGGGAGAGCTTATGAAAACAGCTTATGACATGTCCATAACCTCCTTTCAGCTTATTACTAAAAGCTCTGATGATGGTACTTGATATGACATTTTAGTAGTAATTTTATAGGTTATCAGTAGTTTTAAGCATATTTATATTTACATGGTTAATACCTAAGACTAAGAGTTTAGCTTATTTGAAGACAATCAAGAATTTGAAGAAAAATGCAAAACAAAGCAAAAAAAAGAGCCAGAAATCAAGTATTTCAATCCTGCGAAATTCACCCCGCAATGGAAAGCAATCGTTGCGGGATCTGAAGCAAAAAAATTATGGTTGGACTCTGATTAAAACGCCCACGGTGAAATGGGATCACCCGATTCACCCCACAATGGCACGAAAGAAAATTTGAAAAATAATCTTTTCTGAAGTTCTATACGGAGTCTTTGCCAAATATAATGATTACCAATTTTTAGAGAGAAGAGCATGTTTCAAAACTCAAGCTAGCATATTTCTAGCGATTCAACATCAACGGAAGCATCAATTAAGTGTTTGTTTATGCTATTTATTTATAATCTTCAAAACTCTTTTGTGATGTTTATTATCATGAGTAGCAAAATCTCTTACGTTATGATTTGTATGATGATTCTCTTTGAACTTATCTGAACATGTAACTAGTATTCTAGCCAACTCCAAGAAAACTAATAGTTATTCAGTTAATTTTATATTTAATGCTTTTTGATTCTTGACCACTTTCAAATTCAATATTGACCATAGGGTTTATCTCTGGAACTAATTTAACTGTTTGTCAATCGTAATTGCTATATAAATATGGAATTAGTTGGTACGACCTAGGATTTAACGTGCATTCAAGCTTTTGATAATACTAGTATCGCCTAAGGAATTAGGATTCTATATTAGATAAACGGGATGAATCATTGAATTGGACTTTGTCAATTTAGTTACATTGGCGTAGATAAGGGAGAAAAGAGGATTCTATACAATTCCCAATCGCTTTTAAAATTTCCGTTATTATTATTGTCGGATCAAATTGGCAATCTAAGTAGTAGAAAATGAATGAAATTGTAGAGCAATTCAAGAAACCCCAGAGCTTTCAAGGCTAGCAAGCTCAATTCATGCATACCCCTTTCACGTAGCATGTGCTCCTCATATAGCATTAACTTCTACCATTCTCTCATTGTCATTTGTCACATTCAAACTATTCTCATCACAGTAGTTATAGCTTACATGTTTTTATTCCGTGTGACCTCACCTTTGTGTTTCCTCGTGTAACACAAAGGTGAGGTCACAGGGAGTAAAAGTCTGTCATCCATAAATAACTGTGATGAGAATAGTTTGAATGAGACAGGGGGCAGTGAGAGAATGGTGGAAGTGAATGCTATATGAGGAGCACATACTACGTGAAAGGAGATCTAGAGCTTCTTGAATTGCTCTAACTATCTTTTTTCTACACTATCTTCCCTTGAATTCATTCTAATCGGTTTTCTAGATCCCATATGAACTCTAGAAGGTTTATTGATTAATAATACACTTTCCATTTGTTACGATTCTACTATTTATTCATTTTCTGCTACTTAGATTACCAATTGGATCCTATCATCGTTACAATTAAACAAACAATTGCCTTGTGCAACCTCCCAATTTTACACATCCTTTATAATAATGTTATTGCTCAGAAGAAATTAAAATAGTCCTTGTGGATACGAATTTATTTATTACTTTGACGTGATTTTAGTTCACTTGCTAAAGTTGCATCAAGCTCTTCAGGATAGCTTATGAAAAACAATTTATAGCTTAAATAAAAAACAATTTGACATTGTTTTATCTTTTGTATAGAAATAACTTAGCACGTATATGGTAAATGCTTATGTTGGAAACGTTTAATTAAGTTGTTTATCTAAACAGCGGCTATAATTCAATACCAAGACAGCAAACTTACAATTTTATGAAGGTTCTCCCTCTTATAGTCTTATGATTCAAAGGAACATTTTCAAATTAACTGCAATTCAATTTTATGCATTACATTGTGATTATCTTTACTTTACCTTAACAGACCTCCAATGCGAATTTGGCCACCGAACAGGATCCATATCACTGATGCTAGTTATAGTACCCATGTACCTGCAAAACAAGGTGACTTGTGCATAAGTAAATGTATCAAAATACGGTATCAATTTTAAAAGGTACAGCTTCTCTCATACACATTTATAAATATAATTACGATAATTCTCACATAATTATGTCAACAACTTAAAACAAAATCAATCGTCCAAATAAAAACTTAAAACAAAATCAATGTGTTAAAGAAAAATAATTGACTGCAAAAAATACCTGCGCACACTTGATTCTTCAGTCTCAAAAAGCATCCTGAAGCGCATACCAACAGAAACACGTGTATGGTACACAGCTTTTATATATTTTGAAAGTGGTATGACAAACTCGGATGGACTAGCCCTGTCGATGATATTGGTTTCAAAAGATGAGTAATAAATTCTAAAAAATAAGTATCAAAAATAGAAGTTTATAATACAAACACAACCTTGGATTAAAGAACACTGTAAAACAGCTATTAGTTGCTGCAGCATGGGCTGCAGCTGCAAGAAGTCCGATGTGCATACTATCACTTGAAAGAACTGATGATGGCATAACAGTTTGTGGTCGACTGGCTCGACGGATTCCCAAAAGAAGCTGATTTTTTTCATTCCTATCAATGAAAATTTTAAATTATAGATAATAAAAACACACCCAAATACAATCCATCTACAAAGGCGAAACTAAATTAATACCAAATGAAAAGCACAGAATCTCCAGCTACAAGTCTTTTAGCACTAACAAATACACTCCATCCTGTGGTAAGAAGGTGTCGTTTTGGTTGTCCTGAAATGATAAGGAAGCAATATACATATCATATCGCGCATAAAATACAATCAAGTCGGCAATCTCAAGTAAAAAAGCTACACTTAGGAGTTTCAATAAATTACGGTGTCAATGCCACTGTGATTTTGCCAAACTTACTGTCAATCAAAACATGCACTAATTTCTTACACTAGCAAAACACGGGCCATGTCCAGATCAATTATGTTTAGGTATTATTCATATTTCATTATTTCTCATGGGACACAAAATTGAGAGATCTGATCATTGCACTACATCATTTGTTCATAAACACTTCAATTGATGATATTTGATGTATGACAGCTACTATTAGAAATGGTTAGAATTTTAAGAACAAAACAATGAGGTAGCTGATAACTTGCTATAGTTATAAAAGAAAGTTTCTAACAAATACTAAGTTATATTATATTCTTGCGTTCCTAATAAATGGTCTGCCTCCCGTATGCTCCTATTTGTATAAATAGTCCTAGAACAACCTCGACTAACTATAAAAACTTTAACTACCCATTATTCTATATCCTAACAGTTTCCAAGATCTTCAAGTCACTAATGATATGCCGGACACCAGTGACTAATAAATTGCCTTAATTAGTTGTCCATCAGGATTCTAGCAAAGGTTGCCCTCTATAAATGAGAATCATAATCTGAGCATAAGAGATCAAGCTAGTCAAGATCAAGATTCCAACTAGGACAGGATAGGGAATTAGACGCATACCTAAATATAAATCACATTCAAATATATACACCATGCAAATAAAGTGACATGAACAACAAAAAAAAGCTTAAAATCAAAACTAACATTGAATTAACAAATACTCTCTTCAACATATCCAAACTAACAAGATAACAAAGATGGAGCCAACAAAGAATTAAAAAACTCACCCCGAAAAATATGTCGAAACTTCCACTCAACGTCATGGAGATCCCTAGCAATCAGTTCTTGTGCAGGAGGTTGCTGTGAAAAATCCTAAACAGCCCAAAGAGAAAAGAAATATATTCATATCCAACATGAATCAACATTAATCAAACACAAATGAAAAAAAAAATATGAACATTACCAATGGAGGAAAAACTTTCTCGGCTGCACGACGAGGAACGGAGAACCCTCCATGTGTGCTGGTATCACTCGCCGTCAATGTCTTGCAAAAATAATTAGAAGGCTGCTTACTTGGAATCCCCAATTCCATAGGAAGAAAAGTATCTTTCTGTTCTTGCTACAAGCACAATTACAAACACATTTTCATTAAAACCCTCTCATTACAAACAAAAACGAATTGTTGAAGAATAAAAGGATACCGGAGTCAATGGCTGTAATGTCATTTGAGCATACACTTCATCTGTTTCAATATCTGCCTGAAAGTTAACACGTGCTTAAACGCTTTAGTTCACTGAGTTCACTTTCATGAGAAATAAAATTAGAGACATATTTGAATAAACATCTTAATTGAGCACTTATAGCATAAGCGTTTATCAAACAAGTACCTATGTATAACCAACTTTTGTAACCAGATAGAATAAAGCCAAACTATTTACAATTATGCTCTAAGGTGTTTCCATAAAATATCCTAAAGAGCTTATGGAAATAAACTGAAAACAGCTTATCGACAAGTCGTAAGCTCTCTCAAACGGTCTTGTAAGTGCTTATGTCAGTGGATAAGCTCCAATAACTCAATCCAAACAGACCCTAAATCAACTAACTATCATAACTACATGGAAGGTAAAACACTCAAGGGCTCACAAACAGGCTTACAAGTGCTAATATCAGTAGATAAGCTCCAATAATTCAATCCAAACAGACCCTAAATCAACTAACTATCATAACTACATAGAAGATAAAATACTCACATGCATTGTAACATTGTGAAGTTGGCACATCAACTGAGGCGGCAAACTCGGATAATTTGGTATTTGGCCATCAATTTCTCTGTTGGTAGTAGCAGAAACCTAGAACATTGTTTATCAAATTCAAAAGTTAAGTTCAACTTCCAATGAAGAACCAAAAAAAGAAACTACCACATTCAAGTCTCTTTCAAACCAAAGATAGCAACAGCATGCAAAACTAGACCTGTTCACTATGAATGGAGTTTAGAAAAAGCACCTGCTCACTATGACCTTGAGGGAAGTAAACCACACGAGTCCCTGCAGTTGGTAGGGACACCAAGGGACCAGCACATGCATGCCATAGCTCAGAATTCAAACACTTCTTCTCCCCTCCTATTAGCATAATTCCACATATCAAATCATCTCAGATAAAAAAGGAAACAACACTCACAATCACAATAGGGGTTTCTTGAAAGTGACACATAGTAACATTCATCTACATGTAAATGTATATAGTAGTAATTTGCAATTGTAAATTGTAACAGACCCCCCCAACAAAGAGCTCAGAATAGGTTGCAAAATATTGTTTTTTTAAGGCCAAAGAAAGAAAATGGAGAGAAAATTATACCTTCATGTCCTTGCTGACTCATTCCTGATGTTGAAAGCTTCATAACAAGCTTTACAATTACCCCTTTTTTTCCCTCTTTGTAAAGACACAATTTTTAACAATCACACAGACACATTGAACCCTAACTTAGAGTCCCAATCCTCAATTTCCTCAAACCCATTATTACATTCACTCATACCTCTCTCCCACTTTCCAATGCACTCCATCCCAACACCAAAAAAAACACTAATTTCAAAAATCAAACATTACCTTAAAAAACCAACAACATGGGATCCATGTGAATAGTTACAAAATCATGAAGAAACAAACAACCCCACCACAACAAAAAACAATAAATAAAAAAAAACCTTAAAATAAACTAAAGAGTAAAAAAAGTAAAAAACCCTTCTTTGCAAAAAGGGTTTTTGTTAACTTTGTTTAATTGTATGAAAATAAGCTAAATTGAAACTGGTAGAGAAAAAAACAAAGAAAAACAAGAACAAGAACAAGAAGAAGGGTCAAGTAAAGTTATGACCCTTATGACCCAAAAGAGGAAACCAATTGAAACCAAGTAACAACATGAAGAAAAACAAGAAAGGTGGCACTTTATTCAAGATGAACAACACTACTACTACTACCATTGAAGAGAATGAAGAAAGAAGAGAAAAACAAAGTGAGTGTTTGAAGTAAAGTGGGTTGTTTTGTGGCCAATCACTTTCTGATAGAGACACAAGTGAGGGATTTTTGGGTTTGAAATGAACAGTGAAGAAAGAGAGAAAAAAGGATGAGTCTTTGCCATATATAAAGGGGGGTCCCGACACAAATGGGACATGGTGCAGAGGTGAGAAGAGAGAGAAAGTGGGAAGAGGATAGCCGTTGGATTGGTTCGTACGTTGAAATCTGAAACGTTGGTTTGGTGGTGATGTGACAATAGACATGTGCTACCATCCTTCAGTGGTCGTTGTCAGAGTACGGAGTATGTGAGAAAATATAGGAGAGTATGAAGAAAAATCTTTCATGGATTTTATTTTTTATAAGAAAACTAAATCACTTCATTTCATTCTAATTATAGTTGTAAATTGTAATACAAGATGGACAATAATAAAAAAAATTACAACTAGCATATAAACCAGATGTATGGGCTATTTGGTTAAATTGTCTTCGAATATAATTATTATTACAGTGAATAAATCAGAATTGCGGTGATTCATTGTGATTTTGTTTTAGATTCTGTAAATTACGGCATGATTTTGTCACATATACTAAATAAACATACATTTTTAGTTTCTACACCATTTTTGAATCAAATTCAACACTTTTAGTTTCTCCGCCACCGCAAAGTCCAAAGCAACATAGCCATATCATCCATGGTTGTATTGTTTACTTCATCAATCATATCTTGAAGATCATTTGAACACAATCATCGGTTGTTTCTATGTAGTTCTTCATTTGGTACTAAATTTCACTATTTTTGCACACCTCTATCGATGATGCACACCCAAAGAAACAATGCCACTCATTTTCTTCATTTGTTTCACAATATAGGGACATTTATTTTCGCAAGCTACGCCCCTATGACAAATATCTACTTCGGACTGGTAAATTGTCCCTTAAGATGCGCCATAAAAACATTTTAATTTTGTTTGAAATTTGCAACTTCCACAACTTCTTCCAATTTACTTGCTTGCGACTTGCGTGATGTGGAAGGTCGGTAAAAAAAAATGCTTGCTCCACATTATAAACACCTAACATTGGTTCGTTGTCTATGTGACGAGGGGGTATTTGTGTTATTTCATGATTTGCGTGAGAAAAACCGGGGCGCAAAAAATCAGTTTTCCACTATTAATATGTGTAATCCTTCTGATATAAAATTTCTAAAACTTTTTAAATGTACACATTAGTAGTGTGGTACTTGGTAGTATTTCATAGAAAATTCGTTCCTTATTCCATTCAATTGCCAACATAAACAAAATAAGTGCACTTCCAAATCAAATTTGTCCTTCACGAAAATTTGTTCCATACAAATATAAGAGAGTCGTTAAAAAATAAAACTTCACATTTTAAGATAGTCCCAATCATGGGGCTTTCCCTATGTGCTATTCAAAAAATCTTCCACCAAGATTAGTCTGCTCAGCATAAGAAGAGGACACATTTCATGTTAAAGGTTATGTGTTGTTTTCACTTGCTGGTCCCTAAAAGATACACTACTAAATGTGCATTTCAATATCTTTATTAATATTAAAAAAAGTTTTTGAAATTTTAAGTATCATGTGCAAGCTAAAATAATAAGGTCATGTTAATTTTTATTTTGTTGATCGAAAAAGGTCATTTTAATATGCACCAGTGGAGTTAGCTAGGACTCTCATTTCAGAGACAAACTTTCAAAATTTATAATTATACTGATATATGAATATCATATATTTTTCTACGTTCATTCAATATCTTATTTTATGTTTATATATCTCTTTAATTTCTATAATATCATTATTTGTTATACCCAATAATTGAACACGAGGTTTTTTTAAACTCGTTATTTGATGAAACTCATTATTCATCTAAAGTTAATGTCTTAGTTAGTGAATTGTTTACTTTAGAAGAGTCGAATTCCGAATTTATCATGTTCGTTACATTTTTATGCATTAAAACTAATGAATTCAACCTACTTTGCTACCATTAGTAGTTGTCTAAACAACATTGTGGCTCAATTTGAATAACAAATATAGAAAAGATTAAATAACCCTATTAAATTTGTAGCTTGCAAAAAGGAATGCTTGGACCTTATAGTGGTCCTTTGTTAGAGACTTAGAAAACACTGTTTAATAAAACATAGGAAAAAATTCTTACTATTTTTTTAGACCATAAAAGAGAGAAGGGTATAAGTAGTAAAGAGTCCCAATACAAGACTCTACTAGTTGGGTCTCATATACATTTTTGTTTTGGTAGTCATTTATTCTTAACATGTCTTTGGTTTCATATCATGTGTAGAAGTGAAAAATCCGAGATTCAAACTACAACTCCTCTAATAATTAATATATCTATTAACTATTAATTAAGCTACATTTACCGTATTTTTTTAAAAACTTAGTCGTTCAATATTCTATAATCTTATCCTTTTTTTGTAACAATTTTAAGCTGTATTCTATACATCAAATCTCCAAATAAAGTTTATTAAATTTTTTGTACCAATGATAAGTTTATGAAAATTTGGATTCAGGGGTATAACTTAAGCTGAAGGGTTCTCTATTTATGTCAGTGAAAGCCGAAAGGAGTAATTATACCCAATGCGGAAGATATTAATTCAACAAAGTGGACGTGCCGGAGTGGTTATCGGGCATGACTAGAAATCATGTGGGCTCTGCCCGCGCAGGTTCGAATCCTGCCGTCCACGCTTTTTTACTTCAATTTTTTACTTCAATTTTTTGTTTTAATTATTGTTGGATGGAAACTTCTATTTTGTAAATCACAAAATTCATGGAAACTTTATAAATCTTCTACGCACAAGGAATTTCATATTTGATATGTTATTAACACTTTGTATTAATGATTTATTTATATGATATATATTTGTAGATATAGCGACGAATTTTATAAAATTTGTATTTGTTATAGCATTATTGAGCGGTGTAATATTATTCAAATGCTACGGTGGTATGATTTTTTTTTTTTAGTCGAGACCACCGTCGAACGCAGTGACTATTCCCTCGCTAGATTGGAGGCATCTCAATGGATGAGATAACTAATCCAAGGATTTAAAGTTGCTTCATACCCAAGGTGAGGATCGAACCCTCGACCCTTGGTTAAGGGAGGATGAGCCCCAACCGCTCAACCACACCCCTTGGGTTCTACGGCGGTATGATTTGATCCCTCCCATTTATTTAATTTTTTAAAAAAATTAAAAATCATTTTGATACGTTATTAAGTGACATCAATATTTTATCAAAAAAATAAAAAAGTGACATCAATATTAACGATTTATTTAGTAAAAAAAAATATTAACGATTTATGAATTTTTATTTAATATTGTTAATCTTAATAAATTTCAATAAAATATCAAATGATTCACAATTTATTTAAAATTTTACATAAATAATCTATATGATATAAACTTACAATTCAACTGTAAATTTTATAAAATTTATATTCATTATAATTAACAAATGGTACACCGTGGTAAGTAATGATCAGGGTCGGCCCAAAGGTAAGACAACCTAAGCGGTTTTAGGCCCCGAAAAAAAAAATTATAAAAATGGGACAACAGTTTTGTAACTCCTAAAAAAATATTAAATTAAAATTGGTGTAGGCCTTAAAAAAGACATCATTTTAGAGTTCACTTTACAGTTTACGCCTCGATGAAACTTGACGAATAAATTCACATTCGTTATAATAAATTTAAAACTATTTTGATCAATAATAACAACTTGAATAACTAATTCACAAATATATTCACTCAAGTTTCAATTGATTGGTAAAGTAAGGCAATATTCCCATATCACAAAAAATATCATGATCTCAGAATTGGTAATTTTGAACAATTGGTAGTTTCAATTTCAAGGCTAAAATAAGGAACATAAACACAAACATACTATCTTAATATGACTGTATGACTACCTCTCTAAATATTTGTTTAGTAGCATTTTAGTGTCTTCAATTTTCCACTCTTCTGACAACCTCAACATTAATCAAGCCATGGATAAATATTTTCATTGTCTCCATAATGTCAATGGTATGCTGTGAAATACAATCATGTAAATATTAGTTTCTCCCAAAAGTTTTTAATGTAACATGTGAATTCCATATACTAATCATATCAAAGTTTAACATTGACCATGACCATGGTCCACCGTTGACTAATATTTGAAAATGTTAAAAATTTCAATGATGACAAACTTTGTGTTTTTGGAAGCATAGGTTAATGATCCTCCTCATTTTTTATGATGGAAATAATGACTTAATTGATGCTAATTCAATTAAAATGAAGATCATAGTTTTTTACTTCACAAGAATGTTAAAATTTTAGATAAGTTTTAAGTAATTAATCTACTATGGACCACTTATATCCAAAAAGCTCACCTACTGGTCTATGTTTGATATCACGGTAGATGTGTCAGAATCACGGTGATCCACTATGATTTTGCAGAAACTACAACATGTGGCTTATGTAAAATAATGGTAGGTCACCGTGATTGTGACATTCCACCGTGATACCAAACATGCAAATCATTATACAATGAACATGAATATATGAAAAGATGTGATGACTTCACTTACCTAGAGAAATAGTTGTTTCTGTCATGTCCCTAATGCTCAATCTATTAAATGCTGATGCAGAATCATCTAGTAGTTCAAACTCAAAGCATGCATCCTCAATAACTTGATTTAATGTCTTGTCCTCATCAGCATCATGGTAACAATGTCTTTCCTTAGCATCAACAACAACCTTTCTCCACACAGAATTGCTGTTGATTAAAGTTGTTGCATTTCCTACTATCCAGAGACAATGTCTACAAGAAATAAAATCAATTTTAAATCATCATGAACATATAAAAATATTCTCCATCAAGATCTGAAAGAACCACCAAATTCATTGAGAATTTATAGTAAAACTTACGTATAACCTACTAATTGCAGAATTTCATATTAAAACCTAAGTCACAACTGGTGTCAGCAGAAAGTCTAACCATATGTGTTAACCGCAATTGGTATGTGTGCATATATGAGTATTCATCGTCAATAAGTCACAAACTACATGGAAAATTTATAGTTACATATAACCTACCAATTGCGGAATTTCAGATTAGAACCTAAGTCACAACTGGTGTCGGCAGAAAGTCCAACTATCTGTGTTAACCGCAGTTAGGACGTGTGTGTGTGTGTGTAGTATAGTTCATGGAAGTAACATAATATTAACATACCTAGCTCTAGTGATTGCAACATTAGCTCTTTGTCTATTGGAAAGAAACCCAACTTTTCCACCAAGATTAGATCTAACAGTAGATATTATTATGATATCTTCTTCACCACCTTGAAATCCATCGACAGAACGAACATTAACAGAAAAGTTAGGATCTGAAATCATGTACTGCTTCACTTTCTCTTGGATTTCATGAACTTGTGCCTTGTATGGAGATATGATCCCTATGCTAACATTCCTCCTTGTCCTCACAAACTCTGCCACAATTATTTTTTTTTAAATTACAAAAATTACATAATGTACGTGACATGTTAATTGAAAGTTACTTCATATTATGAGTTTGCATGAATTGATTTATTTGAATTTATCTACTGAATTAAGTACTTGTGCACATACTGGTTAGGAGAACCATGTAAGAACAACTTACGACATGTCTATAAACTATTCTCAGCTTATTTCCATAATAGCTTATGAAAAGGCTTATAAGAAAATAAACTTAAGAAAAAGATTACATAATGTATATAGTATATTATGTTGCTTTGAGTAAATAGCTTACTTAAGCAGTATAAGCATTTATCATATAAGTACTTATATTTAATTTCGATAACAAAGGATAAAATAAAGTCAAACTATTTTGGTATAAGCTATAAGTTGTTTTAATAAGATATCTTAGAGAGCTTATAGAAATAAGCTGATAATAGCCTATAGACAGGTCCTAATCTGTTTTCATAGGTGTTTATTTCAGTAGATAAACTCACATAAGTCAATCAAAAGTCAACTACTTTATATTATGTCATACTCTATTGCTAAAAATTTGATTAACAAACATATGGACATAAGAAAGAGAGAAAGAGAAACAAACCATTTTTAAGTCTTCCAATAATCTCAGAGATAGCAGCAGCTTCAATCACATTCTTCACACTATGATCATGATTAGACTGCTCTTTACCCTTCGATATGTTGATGAAAGAGTAGGAACCATACATATTTCCTTGAAGGAAACGTTTGTTGTAGCTTATTTCTCTTACAATCTGAGCATCAGAAAGTTGCTTATTATAAAACTCTTTGCTTGGGAATAAGCTTATATACGGATGCATTCTATATTGAACATTAAGCATATGCTTCTTGTATCCCAACAGCACAAGTCTCTCAAATAAGCTTCTTCCAAATTCAGCCTTCTCAGCAATCTGGCGCAAATATAAGTAACTTAATAATCAGTCATAATCTCACACACAAAAAGCAAAAAGTTAATATATTTGTCTTACTACTCCAGTCTCAAATATAAGTAAAAATTAGTCAAAGTCAAAGAAACTTGATATAATTGCTCAAAAGTTTAGACCCGATACACCGACTTTCTTAAACTAATTTTTGCTTATATTTAAGACCGGAGGGAGTATCTCATATTATGTCATTTTACAATATCAGAGCTTACTTTTCCAACAATATGCTTATTTATTATTATGTAGCATGTTTTAGGTTAATTAGATCTTTTAACTAACTATGTAAAAGCAATAATAAAGACATTTGACATTTTCTGTTTGGATAAAGAGCTTAACTAAGTGCCCTCGTGAGCATGACTCAGTTGGTAGGAACATAATATCACATTATATATGCAGGGGGCCTTGGTTTGAGCACGAGATTCTCCACTTATTCACTTCAAGAAGTGAATTTCTAACCATTAGACTACTTGACCGAAAAAAGAGCTTAATTAAGTGCTTAAGTATAAACTAGTTCTATAAAAAAAGATGAAATAAAGTCAAACAATTTCTATATAAACTAAAAGTTTTTTTCCATAAGCTATCTTGAAGAGCTTATGGAAATAAGCTGAAAAACAACTTTTAGAAATGTCACAAGTTGTTTTCATAAGCTCTGTCAAATGGTCTCCATATGTTTGTGTCAGTAGATAAACTTAAATAAGTCAATCAAAACTGACCCTTTAACAAAAACAGATTATTTCAAATTGAAAAGAAGTAAAAGTGTATAACTAATAATTTTCCAAGTACCTTGCTTTTGACCATTGCAGGAAGTTGTCTCTCATCACCAATAAGAACACAACGTTTGAGACCATCCAATTGCAATGGAATAGCTGATTCACATTCCTTAAGTTGAGCAGCTTCATCAATCACTAAAAACTCCACTGGTTTCATTCCTTCTGTGAACAATTTAGAAGAACTTGATGTAGTACAAAATAGAATGCATGCATTCTTCAAGCAAAATTGTGACATTCCATATTTTGTTGTAACATTAGGAAGCTTAATAGTCTCACAGAGAAAACAAAGAGTTTGAAGTAACTCTTCATTTTCTAAAATGACTTTTCCATCCTCACAATCTTGAAAAGCTTGTTTTGCTTTGACTTTAGTCATGGAACCTTCAAGAGATTTTAACAACTCAAGAACTCTAAAAATTTTCATCACCATCTTAATCGGAAGAAAACACGTTGGTAAATGAGTACACAACGTTTCCGCGAATGACTTCAATTTTTCTCTGTAGAAACAAATTCTCTGTCTTAAAAATTGTTCTATACTCAAGCCAACACTTAACTTTTTATCATCTTTAAATATGTCATATTGTTCAACAATATAACTATATTTCTTCTTCACAAAATCCTCTAATGTCATAGGAGAATGATTCTTACAATCTCTATTGTATGAAAAATATGCATTTTTCACATGACTATAGTTTTCCTTAGCAAATTCTTCTAATGACATAAGAACATCTTCATTCACATTATTCTTGTACAAATCATACTGCTCTCTTGGGTACTTTAGTAATTTGATTATTGATTCCAAACTACTTTTCCAACCAGTCATTGGAGAAAAACATTTCAACAATTCATCAACTCTATTATCCAAAAATACTTCACCAAGACCCTTATAAGAATCAATTTTCATTCTTTCACTATTTCCAAATAGCACTATGTCACCAAGACCATATGAACCATGTTCAAGTGAATCTTTAGCTACGGTGTGAAGGCGCGACGCCACCTCCAACACTGCAGTGTTGGTTGGAGCACATGTCAGTGTTCTGATTTGTAACTTGAGGAGACAAAATAGCATTGATGCGACCGTCTTTGTTTTTCCGGTTCCTGGTGGACCCCATATGAGTTTAACAGGATCATTGTGATGACACTTCTTCATATAAAGACAACTTAGAACAGCATCTTCCTGAGATTTGTTCAGATTTTGAGCTTTGATTATTTTTTGTACTCGAGAATAGGATCGACTGAGGTTTTCTTTTGAGAAGCAAATAAGACAGTTTTGTTCCATCTGTGAAATAAACATAAAACATTTTATGACACTGTCTATAGTAATAACAATATCATAGAACAAGTAGTGTTGCAATTGCAATGGTTGATATTGCAAAAATATACGGTTAATTACCGTTGATACGGCCACAGTTGCAGTTGCAAAAACATCAAAAACCTCGACGTTGCAACTGTTTTTAAAATTGTGCCTGCCATAAGCAGGATTCACAAATAGCCCACGAATGCGGTCTAAACTATGACATCAAGATTTTTTATGTCTACACAATGCTACTGCCACTGAGGCCACATCAACCAAATTTAAGTGTTATTCTCTACAACACAAAGAATCACGACACAACTGCAACGTAAACAACAGTATTTTCTTGAGCATAACACAGAACAAAGCCTATGATGAATAAATAATTTAGCAATTCTTACCCTTGAATGAGGCTGCAACACTTTCTTAATTATATTCATGTTGGATCCTTCCATCTCCGAGTTCAACGCATTCCAAATACGAACATGTGTCGTCATGTTAATGAGAAAAACTGCATAGAGTTTCTGAGCTTCATTCCTCCTCAAATCGAAGTTATTATGCATCTCCTTCGACAACAGTACAGGAATCTCATCATTAAATTCGTCTTTTGATCCACAAATATAACCAATATGACAGTATGTTTCAATCCTGCTCAAGTCATACACACTTCTCGGTCGAATATTTGTAAATGCAATGAGATCACCAACCACGGGTTCATATTTTTTTACACCGTACACCTCATCGGTAATGTTCTTCAACGTAAATTGATAGAACAAGTCATAGGGACGGTTGAAGTCTTTGGATAATTCCATTGTCCTGATTTCACAAAAAGAAGCTTGAGGAACACAACACAAGCTTGCAGACAAATCACTATGCGTTTCCTCGATCAATGCAGGCATGAACGAATTCATGTAATCATTTGTTGATGAAAATGTGTTTGGAATTTTCGGTACCTGCGCAAAATCAAACCGTTGAGACATAGAGAGTTCTTTCTAGCTATGATTAACATAATTGAGAAAATATATGATTCTGTTTTGATGAAATTTGAGTCACACACACACACACACACACATACATATGACATGTCACAAAAGAATAATGAAGAGACTGTGCAAAAAAGCTAGTAAAATTTAAGTACTTACTTACTATATCAATAACGGGATATCTGTGTATTCCAACTAAATCTCATCCGTTAGATTAATCTAACAGTTGAG
Organism: Trifolium dubium; assembly: GCA_951804385.1. Lineage (NCBI taxonomy): Eukaryota > Viridiplantae > Streptophyta > Magnoliopsida > Fabales > Fabaceae > Trifolium > Trifolium dubium. The sequence goes on along the minus strand of OX638069.1, from coordinate 7,865,617 downwards.
ATTTTGTTGAAAACACAGAAGGGAACATAGAAAAGCCAAAATCAAATTTGGGTCAGGTAGTCTAGTGGCTAGAAATTCACTCCTTATAGTTGGTTAAGTGGGCGTACCAAGGTTTGAATCCTGATCCTGGACATTACGTGCAATGTCCTTACCAATTGAGCCAAAAATCCAACTTTCTAACCAATAAAAACTAGTATCCAACTTTAAAAAAAATGTCACGACTCACTAGTACCAACTCTAATAAGCAATTTCTAGCAGAACCTATTTTCGTCACTATATAACAAAATCAAATGATAACAAAAGATCAAAACAACTTTATAGGCTATTGAAAAGTGAAGAAAGTAACCTGATATTTGAAAAGATTCTCATTGAGAAGATCCTCTAAAGTCCAAGAAAATACAATATTTATTAAGCTTCCATGATGAAGACATTCCTCCATTGCATTACAATAATGATCCCTTTTGATATCAACTCTAAATTAATCTGCAAAACACATGAAAAACACAGTAAAAATATATAGAGTTGCTATATGATTTAAGCAACTAAATATGTTGTGCAAAAAGAAAAGAAAAAACTTCGTTCAAAAGCTAAAGCGCACATTTACAAATTATTATTATGCATGATTTTTTATTTTTTTACAAAAACAAATTTATCTCTCATCATTATTTATTTTTCTAGTTAAGACTGGTGTATCCACCACCGAATACAGTGAATATTCTTTTAAAAATTTAAAATTATTACCTACCTACGAGATTAAATCCCCAACTTTTGATTAAGAGAGGATGAACCACAACCGTTCAACCATACACACTAACTTTATCTTTCATCATTATAAATTGCTTCAACAATACAATCAGGCATGCGATAAAAAATATGAAGATTAGTTATAGAACTAATTGATGTGCTACATTAGCTTATATGATAAAAAAATTAACCAACGATATTGGACAAAATTCAAATAAAAAAAATCTAATCTTTTAAAATAATACAAAAATAAGAGATCTTAGTGTGTGTTTGGTTGTGAGAAGTAATTGATAAAAAAGAAATATGTGAGAGAGGATATAAGAAGAGAGAAAAAAAAAATAAGAAATAGAGTATAGATTTAATGTATTGGTGGGTACGAGAGAGAAAAATAGAAGAAATAGAGATGATAGAAATATTCATTATTTATAAAAGTATCTAAATATCTCTAAATAAAAAAAAAACTTCTACTAAAAAAAAAAGACAACTTAAAAAAAAGCAATAAATCGATAGTTGGTTCAGTGATGATTGACGCTGAACTTAGTAGGGAGGACCACGGTTTGATCCTCAACAACTGCGATCGGGAGGAGACTCGAACCACTTAATGTCAGAACTGACCTCCGAACTAAATTAAATCGGTGGTGAAAAAAAAAGCAAAAGGATAAAAATGTAAAAAAAAAAAAAAACTCTCTTCGCTTTCTTCTCAATTGTGAGAAGATTGAAAAAGTGGGTGGGACCCACATGTTTCTTTGCCCTCACAACTGCAATCGGGAGGAGAATGGAATCACTTAATGTCAGAAATAACCTCCAAATCAAATTAAACCGGTAGTAAAAAAAACAAAAGGATAAAAATATAAAAGAAAAAAAGTAAAACTCTCTCTGCTTTCTTCTCGATTGTGAGAAGATTGAAAAAGTGGGTGGGACCCACGTGTTCCTTTGCCCTATCTATCTCGTTCTAATCTCTCTCGCATCAAATCCACCCCAAGTGATCTAGCCATTGGAGAGAAAAAATATATTATCATGAGCGATAATGATAACCAAGCAAGATAAATAATGTGGATCTGGATTTATTGCTGTAGATTTTTCATGCAGTTTCACATTGTAACAGATCTCAGTTGTTGATTTATGATTGGACGGTTTAGATTTCAACTCGATTTTACACAACAAAACAATCTCAACCATTTATTTTGATCGGATGACTGGCATATGTAACTACGTCAAAACCTGACACAGTTATAGCAGAAATCTGATTCTGATAAATGTTGTTGATTGCGGATCGTGAAAAATAATATTCTATTCAAATTCCGCTATACTACAATGCTATAGGAAAGAGTTAGACCTCAAAGAGCACAAGTATTTGAAGAAATTAATACTCAAGAAAACAAAAAAAAATGATGTAGTAAGACTCTTACAGATGTTTCGTAAGCAGTTTTGTGTAGCTAGAAAAAAAAAAAGGAAAAACCCTCTTTGATTGCAGAAGTCGAGCAGACTATATACAAATAACAACAAATTTAATTGACTAACTGTGCAAAAAAAAAATATTTATAGACTATTATTAAATAAATTAACCTTTTTTGTTAAATAGTAAAAAATTTATCTCTTAAAAATATACCAAAAAAAAATAGTAAAAATTTTATCTCTTAAAATGAGTAATTGCATCCCGTCAAAAAAAAAAAAAGAGTAATTGCAGATTCTCGAGTTCAAATTCTGTCTCTACATATTACCATTTCCTTCCAGCTTAGTAGTCACCCCGGCATTAATCGATGTTTTTAAGCCTTGGTAAAAATTTAAAAAAAATTTATTATTAAAAAAAACAAGAATTGATTTTTTATAAAAAAAATAAATCTTTGGTAGCAATAATAAAAATACATTTCTCTTACCAAAAAAAAAAATACATTTCTACGGTCTCAATGTATTTTTTTATACGACTGTAATATTTTTCCATTAAAAAACAATTAAAACATATTTTAATTTATTTGGAAGAAAAATTAAGGAATGACTAAATAACACTATTACTACCTATTTCTTACCAAAAAAAACACTAACTATGTAGTATTTTTTAATTGTAGAAATCACTTAGATAGTTAGATATGTTTTTTTAAAAATTTATTGTGAATAATATAATTAGATGCATAGCTATTATTATTAAACTATGTGTGTATATATATATTCCCTTGCTAAATCAGAGGCAGTTCAAAGGGTGAGATAGTTGATCTAGATATTTAAAGTTATTATTAAAGATGAGGATCGAACTATCAGCCCTTAGTAAAGGAAGGATGAACGACAACCAATTACACATTCTGGGTTAAGTTTCTTAAACTATTTAAACAAATATGTAAGTTACTTAAATTTTTTTAATAAAATATTAAAAAAAAATTAAGTGATTTCATAAAGAAAAAAATATTTAGTGTTATTCTAGTTGATTTTTAATTTCAGGATAAATAAAAAAAATATATATTTTAGATACTTTTAAGTGTCTTTGTTTTGTCGAGATCGAGATATTCATCGCTGAACGCTGTGACTAATTTTCACTGGATTAAAGACATCTTAAAGGATGTGACAATTAGTCCAAAAATTTAAAACTTCTCTATACCCAAGGTGAGGATGAAGCCTCACCTTTAAACCTTTGTTTGGTTGGAAGAAAAATAGAAAAGAGAGAAATTAAAACACGGATACTAATGCATATATTTGGGCTATATTATAATTCAAATACTTGCATTTATATATGTGTTTCAATTTCTCTCTTCTATATTTCTCTTCAACCAAACAAACTCATGTGTTTGATTGAAAAGAAATAGAAAAGAGAGAAATAAAAACACGGAAATCAATGCATATATTTGAACTAAATTTTAATCTAAATACATGCATTGGTTTTTCTATCTTTACAGGAGGTAACTTAGTGACTATGAATGCACTCCTATAAATTTAGATACTTTTAGTGTTTTTATTTTAAAGGTTTTGTTAACATGCATCTTTTTTACAATAAATACACTGGTGGCTCCAGTTTACTTCATGCAACCGCTCTTGCTAGTAGGTCTCCTTCTTGGTCTTCTATTATCCGGGCTAAAAATATTCTAAAAAATGGGTATTCTTGGCGAGCTGGTTCTGGCTCCACATCTTTTTGGTTGAGCAACTGGAGCCCTCATGGCTTACTTGGTACTCTGGTTCCTTATATCGATATTCACGATGTTCAGCTTTTTGTTCAGAAGGTATTCTCTTTCAATAGACCACTTTCACATCTTCTCTACACGATCCTTCCTCCTCACATTGAAGATTACATCAACAACACTCATTTTTCCTTTAATATTGCCATTGAAGATGCTTTCATATGGTCTCATAACTAAATTGAATGGTGCTTATTCAACTAAGAGTGGATACACCTGGCTTCTCTCTCTCTCTCTCTCGCTGAACCGATCGTTGACAACAACACTTTTACTTCTTGGTCATGGATATGGAAGATACAAGCGCCGGAAAAATACAAGTCCACAATATGGATATGGCCACGATGCAGCTCCGACTCTCTCCTTGCTCCACCATCAACGCATAACCAATTCGTTCGCATGTCCCCGTTGCAATGAGCACACCGAAACCTTTATTTACGACATTCAGGATTGCATTCACTCCAAGCCTATCTGGATCAAGGTAGGGTTTTCAGACCATGATTTCTACTCTTCTACTTGCGCCATAGATTGGATCCGACACGACAACCGCTCATCATACTCCACCTTGTTCCTTTATACTCTTTAATGGACTTGGAGAAATAGGAATATGATGTGCCTTAGCCATGACACATGTTCTGAATATCATATTGTTACCAACATACACAACTCAGTCAACACCATCAACTCGGTCTTCACAAATGAAAATTCGACATCTCTTGCTGAACGGTATGTCAAATGGAATTGCAACAACCACATGGGCACCATTTTAAATGTTGATGGCAGTTGCAATGACACCTTTACTCGCACCGGTTTCGGTAGTATTTTCCACAACAACGACGGTCTCTTCCTCTCCGCCTTCTCAAGAAGACTCTCCCACTCCAATGACATTCTGCTGGCCGAGTTGGAAGCTATCTATCGCGGTTTGAGCATGGCGACTGATATCACTACTAGAAAAATCGCATTTAGAGACCAATTTAGTGACCAAAATATTTTGGTCACTTTAGAAACCGAATAAGAGACCAAAAGTTTGAGTTCAAAGTAAAAAAATATTTGGTGGTTAAATCGGTCACTAATATAATATAGCGACCAATATAGAGACTGAATAATCGGTCACAAAATAATAAATATTTTGGTCTCTAAATCGGTCACTAATGTTATATTAGTGACTTATTTAGAGACAGATAATTAGAGACCAATTTAAAGACCAACAATTACTATATTTATATTAGTGACCGATTTAGAGACTGATAATTAGTGACCGATTTAGAGACTAATGACTAGTGACCGATTTAGAGACTAATAATTACTATATTTAGTGACAGATTTAGAGACTAATAACTAGTGACTGATTTAGAGACCAATAATTACTATATTTATATTAGTGACCGATTTAGAGACTAATAACTAACGACCGATTTAGACACCAATAATTACTATATTTATATTAGTGACCGATTTAGAGACTAATAATTAGTGACCGATTTAACTACCAATAATTACTATGTATATTTTAGTGACCGATTTAGAGACCGATTAATAGGTCACATAATAGAAAATATTTTGACCACTAAATCAGTCACTAATATAATATAGTGACCAATTTAGAGACTAGAAATTAGTGACCAATTTAGAGACTGAATATTAGTGACCAATTTAGAAACTAATAATTAACGAGTGATTTAGAGACAAAAAATTATTATATTTTTAGTCTGGGAACCTTCTAGCTCAAAGGAAATATATTTTTTCAACTTTCAGCCAAAAATATTAAAATAGGAAAATATATATTTAACTAAATACTCAACATTTAGTTAAAACAAAAGATAATTAACTAAAAAACTCAATAATTTTTTTTGAAAGGAAAAAAAAAACTCAATACTTAGTTAAAACAAAAAAAAGCAAAATCCATACTCCAAAATAAAAACAAAAAGCAACATTCAAATTTGTTCTTTCACTCTTCGCTCTCTCATTCAAGGTTATTATAATTAGCGTCAGTTTCGTGGACTAATAATAATAAAATATAGCGTTTTGGCGGTTAAACTTCGTTTTAGCTTTTAAACTTGTGTCTTTTTTTTTGTAAAAATCTATATTTTCTTTAATAAAAATTCAATAAAAGTTTTACTTTTTTTATAAAGATTTAGATCAGTTTAGAATTTAAATGGTACGACACCTTGAATGACGAATATCGACAAACGCGCTTGTTTTTGACTAACATAGTTTTTTTACTTAGATTTACAGGAGAAATCTCCAAACTGGATGGTGTAATTTCTACCGAGCTTCCAAAACTAAGCATGTCGCCGTTAGCATCTTAGGAATCGCATCAATAATTGGTTCCCATCAACCAAACTTTATTTGAAAAAACATTTCAATCAACAAATCAAAAACCCAAAAGTTTATGTAAAGTTTATGTAAAGGGAAAGGAGTGAGAATCATGGTGGTAAAGTCTTTGGAAGGATATTCAGTGTTTTGATATTGTTGGAGAAGTGAGAATCACTTAAAGATGTAGTAATTTTGGAGTTATATTTCAAAAGTTAAATTATTTTTAAATAATATTTAATTTTTTATTAAATGGTATAGTTTATTTTGACACATTTTAATTAAATTCTTTTAGTTGTCCCGACTAATAGGAGTTGTTGGTTCAAGTACTTGGTTTTTATGAACGTGCTTTTTAACAAGTTTGCTACTCCCTTTAATATTTCTTTAGTGGTTAGTATACTCAGTCTTGATCTCATCTTTTAGTTAACGGGTATAGTAACTATTTTTTTTTTTTGAACAAGAACGGGTATAGTAACTATTAATTCCTATTTGTTTGGGATATTTTCTTGGCACTACTAGTAAAGGGTTTTTAGCAAAACAATTATATAAGTTTTGTTTTGCACTTTGCAGTAAGGTGAAATAGATATGAAGAGTAGAGAAAACACAGAACACAAAAATATAGTTTCTTTATTTGCCTGAGTTTGACCAAAGTGATATTCTCGTGTATTGATACCTTGGCACGTTGATCATTGAGAAGAACCGGTTGTATTCTGAAGGAGTTGCGCAATTTATGCGGATAATGTTGTATTATTAATATAATAATAATTATTCAATAAATATTTCCAAAGTTTTCCTATTATTATTGTTGGTCATAGTGCACGTTTTAATTCATCCCTTAATATGTGGAACTACTTTGCTATACACTTTGTTTTCTTATGGCTAAATTATAGGAACCTCTTTATGTTACTTTTCCTTGATATATAACCGATACACATAGTATATGGGGAGGAGAACAAAAAAACAAGCATCAGTAGAAACCAAAAGCAATTCTCATTATACATAAACAAATAATTTTTCTATAACCACACATCAATACGTGATCTTTGAGAGATGTATTCATGCCAGTTTTGTAACCTCAAGTATGATACATATTTGGGATGAACCTGTTGAATTCTGGGGGATTTGCGCTTATGAGGCGGATAAATCCTTAAAGACAGTGCGATCAACACGCCTCAAGTAGTATATCTTGGTTTACTATTTTGCAGGTTATTCATGGTTTCCGAGTTCATGGTTGCTTGCCTTACGGCTGTTGGCTTAATAAAGATAAGTTTCTATGATAATTTATTATTACTTTTATGTGATCATTTATTTAATATTTATATTAATATGAAGTTATTGTGATTGATGTGATTCTAGGTCCAATTTTTACAACAGATAATTCCTTAGTTCAGTGACTACACGCCTCCGGGTATTTAATTTCAGTCATCCGCAACAACAGAAAAAGCATCTAGAGAAGAATTAAACGATTGGTAGTGTTTCAGATTTCTTGAAAATCGGGTTGGCTTCAAGAAGTATCACCGTATGATAAAACAATAGAAGTAAAGAACCATCAATTTGTCAGACAACAACGTAGCACCGCCTCGATTTCTTTGTCAAAGTTTTGGGGTTAAACGGTGATCAATTTCATATCAACTAAAAATATATGTGTTGGTTGTGCAATTAGACGACAAAAGTATGTCGTGCAATTAAGTATTTTCCTATTTTTATTGTATAAAAATTTTGTTTGTTTTTAAAATAAGTTTGTTACAATATTTTTTTTGGAAATAGATAATGTTTGTGAAAAAGTAGAAATTTATTGGTGAAAATAGATAATGTTTATGATATATATTTAAAAAAAAATGTATAATAAGAAAATAAGTGTAAAACAACACTATTTTAATTTGGCCTTTTTTTCTTTAAAAAACGACAAATAAAAATTAACGGATGGAGTAATAAAAAAAAAAAAACTCGTTAGAGACCGAATTTGAAACCGAATTTAACATACCAAATTTTCAATTCGGTCGCAGAATCAGTCGCAAAAAAAACAGAGATATTTTTCTAAATTGGTCACAATAACGGTCTCTAATAAGGCCATTAATTCAGTCGCTGATAGCGTCGTTCAAGGCATCGCACGTCACGTCGCTTGCACACTCTAACCCGATCTCTAAAATCAGTCTCTAAATCGGTCTCTAAAATCAGTCTCTAAATTGGTCGCCAAATTCAGTCACTAAATCGGTCTCTAAATTCAGTCACTAAATAGGTCTCTAAATTCAGTCACTAAATCGGTCTCTAAATTCAGTGTCTAAACCGGTCTCTAAATTCAGTCACTAAATCGGTCTCTAAATTCAGTCTCTAAATTGGTCACTAAACTTAGTCACTAATTCGGTCACAACAAATCGGTCACTAAATTGGTCACAACAGATCAGCCACCTAGGTCTTTAAAACTAATTTTAATTGGTCTCTATATCGGTCACTAATTGATTTAGTGACCAATTTGCATTAAAATCGGTCTCTAAATCAGTCTCTAAACACGAATTTTCTAGTAGTGTATGGAACTAAAACAATTTGGCTTGCTACTCCGACTCACTCCTCGCTGTTAATCTCATCCAGGGTCAGGTACAACAATTTCATGTTTATGCTGTTCTTATTCAAAATATCAAGAATATCTTGGTTGCCAATAACTTTTCTGTGCATTACATTCTGAGAGAAGGCAATCAGGCCGTTGACTTCATGGCAAAACTTGGCTTTCGCCGCTGACGATATTTTAGCCACCTACTCGACTCCTCCGAAGAGTATCCATTTGTTGGTTTAGGGCGATACATCGGGAGTCTCCTTCCTTAGAGGCTAGTTCTTTTCTTCCTTTTGTTTTGTTTTTACTTTTCTCCTTTAGCTTTGTAACCAAAAAAAAAACATGCATCTTTTTTTTATTAATAAAATTAAGACTTTTATAAAATAGTATATTTTCTTTTATAAAATGCAATACAAAACTTTTAAAATAATTTTTTTTTATTTTTAGATGAAGTCGTAATTTACTGAAAATAAATTCTCACACAATTGTGAGTTTTCGAGTTACGATATCTGATCCAATAATTTCGACATTTATCAATTGAATTAGAATGTATTGACAAAATAAATATTTGTTTATTAAATTTCTTAACATGTACTCCATCCGTCCCAAAATATAAGCAAAAGTTGGTCAACAAAAGTGAATATATTTTGAATAAATTTTAAACCAAATACATTAAATTTTTTTGACTCACTTTTACTTACATATTTTAAGACGGATGAAGTATCTACATGTTAATTTATTTTTATTAAAAAATCTAGATCATCGATTATTTTTTGACGTGGGACCATAGAAAACTTCTTTTTTACGCAACCAGAGAAAACCCTCTAGTACACTACTAGTCTACTACTATGCCAAACAAAAAAACAATACCCTTAATTATTCACAAATGTTATCGTCCCTAAAAAAAAAAATCACAAATGTAAAATGCAGATACTTTTTATATTTTATAGTGATCAAAAAGTCAAATCATAGGCTGAGAAGATATGTCGAATCAAAATCTTTAGCTAGATATATTTTTTATTAGACTATAAATATTTTTGGGTTAAATATATTTTTGGTCTTTATAAATATACAAAATTTTATTTTTAGTCCCTCTAAAATTTTTCTTCAACTTTTAATCTCTATAAAATTTTCAATCCCCATTTTTAGTCCCTATTTTTAATTCAACTCATATATAACCTTTGTATTTTTTAATAAAATTGTGCAAAAGAGTGTAAAGTGATATGAAAATCTCTCCTAAAAAAATTGGAATTTTTTAACAAAACATGAATTTAATATGAATTTTTAACCACAAAAAATATAAAAATTCATAATTAATTCTTGTTTTATTAAAAAATTCTAAATTTTTTTGGGAGAGATTTTTATTATTTAATAAACTTTTCTGCAAAATTTTATTCAAAAATATGAATTATACATATGAGTTTACTTAGAAGGAGGGACAAAAAGCGAAAACGAAAAATTTTAAAGGGACTAAAAGTAAAATTTGGTATATTTATAGGGACTAAATAAATATTTAACCCAATATTTTTTTTAGAAAATTAAAACATTTCACTTCTGCAAATATATATATATATATGGGGGATTCTAACATCCTCCCACCTAAAATCATGTGGGAGGAAGTTAGCAACCCTCCTCCCACTTGTGTTTTACTAAAAAATCACCATTCTCTCTTTAATTTAGTTTAAAGTTTAGCAACCCTCCTCCCACATGTGGGACCGGCCGGTCGAACCGGTTAGACCGGTGAACCGGAGGCCAACCGGTTCGGTCTGGTGTTTGGATCGGATATACAACAGACCGGTAAAAACTGGTATGAACCGGCCGAAACTGGAAAAAACCGGCGAACCGGGCGGTTTTGTTAAACCGGCCGGTTCAGTGCATGTCAGCCAGTTTTTTTTTTTTTTGAAATTTTAATTTTTTGTTGATTTTTTTTTTGTGGGCGATTTTTTTTTTTTCATTCTTTTCATTAATGATTTTTTTAACAAAGAGTCTAAATGTTTAAAAATAAAGAAAAATTGTCTTCACCAAGGTTTGAACTCATGACCTCTCCATAAAAGAAGAAGCACTCAACCACTAAGCTAAGTTATTGTTTTGTGATATATTTATTTTGTATTTAATATAATGCATATCCTTATATTATTAATATTTTCTTTATTGAAAACAAAGTTTTCTTACTAGTTTTGATTTATTTAAGAATTGAACTTTTTGTTTCATTGACTTTAGATTTTATCTATTGTTTGTCTAATATTAATTTAATTGTTCAATATTTTTACGTTTATAATATCTATTACTTCTGCGGTAAAAAATTACAAATGATTTTAATTTATTATATTTATAATTAAAGTACATATGTTATAATTAAAATATATATGTTATAATTTTTCTTTTTAAAAAATAAATATGTGTGTATTCTACGATTATATCCAATTTAATACATATAATTTTTTTTATATAGACTGAGTTATACAACTGAGTCATTTGATTTAATCAGGTTTAATCATCCTAATTTATTTAATTTTTTAACACTTTATAAATGTTAAATATTTTTAAAGACTTATCTTACATATATTAAAACATATGTAAAAATATTTTATATTATCTTATTTATTTTTTGCATGTGTGACGACTATGTCTACAATTTAAATTTAAAGAATGATTATGTTTTATTTAGGTGTTTTGATTTTTTTAGAGACCGAGTCATCCGGTTCGACCGATTTAATTAATATATAGTTTTATTATATATACCGGTTCATTCCACCGGTTTGATCCGGTTTGATCCGGTTTAGTCATGCGGTTCGACCAGTCACCCGGGGGTTCGACTAGTGAACCAGTAGCTTCACCGGTTCGATGACCGGTCCGATTTTTAAAACATTTTAAACTATTATTGGATAATTAAGTAATTTTCCATTATAATATTATTTAATTTTTTTTTCCAGAATTGAACCACACTTAGTTTTACATAAATCATCATCATCATCACCGTCACTGAATTCTTTTCTTCATTTGTTTCTTCATATTTTATAACTTCTTCAATTGAAAAGCCAAAATAAAAAATTCGCTTCTTCAATTGGCTTCTTCAATTAGCTTCTTCAATTGAAAAGCCCAAATTCAAAATTCCTAAAATTGAAAAGTCTCAATTCGCTTCTTCAATTTTCGATTTTCATCCATCGATTTTCAATTCCAAAATCAAAATGTTTGTAGTAAAATTCACACTGGATTAGGAACCCAATTGAAATTAGTAGAGTAATTATACAAATTAAGAACCCAAACAACTAGAAAGCCATAGAGTGAGAAGGGAAACAACTACAATTTCATGTAATTAGAGTGTTTCTGTGTGAGAGCAGAGGAACGAAGAGGATAATGGCAATGGTGATGGGTAGCAGAGAGAGCAACAAGATCAGTTGGTTTTTTTTTTGGTTTTCACGGGATCAGTTAGTTTGATTTTTAGTGTTTTGTTTTTTGTTTTTAATTAAATAAAATGTAAATTACAACACTAACCTTATATTTGCTTATATAAAATTGGGTTTTTAGTAAATATGTAGTAGGAGGATGCTTGCTAACATCCTCCCACCTAAAATCATGTGGGAGGAAGTTAGCAAGCATCCTCCCACTACAAATTAACTATAAAATCTCCATAATTACTCACGCGCGCCCCCATACCACCCCCTCCCCCCCCACCCCAATTTAATTTTATGTTTTTTTTTAATTTTTTAATAGTTTTTTTAGTTATTTAAAATACATTCCTCTCCACTTTCATTTTTTTTTTATAATTTTTTTTTAAAAAAAATTTGTAAAATTTTTTATTTAATTAAATTTTAATTAAATAGATCTTGGAAACCATAAACATTGTTTAATGGTTTTAAGACGTTATAAACTGAAACTATTAGTATGGTCTAATGGTTTCGATACCCTAAATAAATAAAATTATAGTCAAATATTAAAATAAGATGATATGGTTTCTAATAAAGATAAAATGACAATAAAATTATTGTTGTTAAATGGTTTTAAATAATTATTATGACTGAAATCATAAAATAAATCTTTGAAACCATAAACATTGTTAAATGGTTTCAAGACGTTATAAACTGAAACCATTAGTATGGTCTAATGGTTTCGTTATCTTAAAATAAAAAAAAATTTGAGTAAAATTTTAAAACAAGATTATATGGTTTATAATAAAGTAAAAGAACAATGAAATTATTATTATAAAATATTTTTAAATAATGATTATGACTGAAATCATAAAATAAACCTTTGAAACCATAAATATGATTAAATGGTTTTGAAGATGTTATAAACAGAAATCATTAGTATGGTCTAATGGTTTCCATACATAAAATAAATTTTGTGGAGTTTTTTACTTAATTAAATTTTAATAAATAGATGTTTGAAACCATTAATATGATTAAATGGTTAAATGGTTTCAAGATGTTATAAAGTGAAACCATTAGTATGGTCTAATGGTTTCGTTATCCTAAAATAAAAAAAATTTGAGTCAAATTTTAAAACAAGATGATATGGTTTATAATAAATTAAAAGAACAATGAAAATATTATAGTAAAATAGTTTTAAATAATGATTATGACTGAAATCATAAAATAGATCTTTGAAACCATTAATGTTGTTAATTGGTTTCAAGATATTATAAACTAAAACCATTAGTATGGTCTAATGGTTTTGTTACCCTAAAATAGGAAAAAAAAATTGAGTCAAATATTAAAACAAGATGATATGGTTTCTAAAGATAAAAGGACAATGAATTTATTATTGTTAAATGGTTTTAAATTATGACTATGACTGACATCATAAAATAAATCTTTGAAACCATAAACATTGTTTAATGGTTTTAAGACGTTATTAACTGAAATCATTAGTGTGGTCTAATGGTTTCGTTACCCTAAAATAGAAAAAACCATTTTATTGTTAAATTATTATTAGTATGTCAAAACTATTTTTGCTCTACTAAATAATTTTTATGTTAAAATACATGTTTTAGTATACAATTTTAAATTAAAATAAAGATATATAAACAACAAAAAACTAAAAAAAAAATTGCATTTCAAATGAATAAAAAAAATATGTACTTTAAATGAACAAAAAAATAAGTATACAATTTCCTATAATATGTACTTCAAATTGCCTAAAAAAAAATTACTTCAAATGAACAAAAAAAACTACAAAAAAAAGTTTTTAAAAAACATCAAAAAAAAATAAAAAGGGTTGGGGGGGTGTGGGTGGGGGGCGCGCGCAGTAATGGGAGGGGTGGGGGGCGCGCGGAGCAACTGAAGTTTGGGGGGGCGCGCAAGTAACTGGGGGACGCGCGCGAGTAATGGGGGTGGTGGGGGGCGCGCGCAACAAATTCTGGGGGGGGGGGTGCGCAGTAATTTTTGGGTGGAGGTTTGCTAACTTCCTCCCATGTTAGCAAACCCCATATATATATATATAAAATACTTTATTCAATTTAAAATGAGTATGTTTAAGATTTTTGTACACATATTAAAATTTAGGCAAATGCTAAAAAGAGCATCCGGTGTACTCTTTATGTTCCTTAAATAGAAAGTTTTATAAAATATTTAAAAAATTGTATAAAGTCAACACATTGTAAATTGTACTGTTTAAGTTTTTGAATGAATAATTTTTTTAAATATCTTGCTTAAAGAGTACACCTGGTGCACTCGTTAACAAAACCCTAAAATTTAAGGAATGCAACTATAATGTTAAAAGTAATAACATTTTTATTAAAGACCAAATGTATTTACAAATCCTTTGAGTTTTTTTTGTAATACATGAATCCTTTAAGTTTTACAAATGTAACATATATTATAGATCCTTTCAAGTTATACTCATCGTTTAAATTTTCAAACTTAACATCACTTAAATATCTCTCATCGCTACCAAATTACTCAACAGTTGTGTCTCATCATTTAAATACTCCTTCCGTCCCAAAATGTAAGAGAAAAGTGGTCAACAAAAGTTGATGTATTTATACCAAATTTTTAACCAGATACATCAACTTTTATTGACCACTTTTCTCTTACATTTTGGAACGGAGAGAAAATCATTTACTCTCTCCGTCCTAATATATAAGCTCTTTTGTCTTATTTTACGCATATATAAGCCCCTTTAAAAGGGTGCTTATAATTTGAGACCGAGGAAGTATCACTTAAATATATTTTTGTTTTCACCTTTTGATTGGAAGAAAATAATTTTAATAGTCAAGTGAGTGCAATGTCAATTATCATTAAATTTAATATCACAATAAACTTTTTTAATCTTCTTATTTTTTTCAAAAATATCTTATACATAAGAATAAGAACAGAGATAATATAATTTTTTTTCAAACAATTTATATTTTATTACAAAGAGATTATATTTCAACTCATCAAATTATTTGACTAACTATTATTAATAAAAATATTTGAATAAACAAATATATTTTTTAGTGAAATTAATTAATAAATTAGAACTAGTACTGCATTTCTTCAAAAAGTATGAAAAATTGAAATGGAATATGAGGGAGGTGGCAAAAAGTTTCTATAAGCTCAAAGGTAATAATAGCCTAATGTCATGTCACATGTGGACTTTCAATGCATTTGTTCCAATTTCAAGACAGATACAAACAATCTGTGTTTTTATTTTGAAACAAACATTCTAGATCTGTTCTAGCTCCATATTTGATGTATATCTTCTTCTTCTTCTTCTCCATCTCTCTTTGTAAGTTCTCTCTCTTTCTCACTATTTCTTTTGAGAAGAAGCAACTAGCTTCATAAAACAGATAATAAGCTACTATTACTTGGTTTTGGAAGAAAAATCCGGTCTAACTTCTCAAATCAGCTCAACCGCCGGTTTTGAACGTTTTCTAGTTTTTAATCCGGTTTTATTATAAGGCGGTTTTTATGACCTACTGGACCAGACACAGTTCTGGTTTCTGGTCCTACCGGTTGAAGTTCAGTCCGATTTTAATTATTTTGATTCTAACGATAATATTAAAATAAAAATAAAAATAAAGATGAATAAGTCCCATAACAAAAATAAAAGGAAATAAACAAACGCTAGTTGGTATGTTGATGATTGATACTGACTTGTTGGAAGGTCTACCGTTTGATTCTTCACAACACAAGTGTGTTTGGGAGGGACTTGATTCTAAAATTTGTTCTGAATTTTGAACTACTAAGGTTCATTCCTTTTTTTTTGTATATCGAAAAGATAAATGTTCTCACCAGATGTTGAATCCTGGATCTCTTTTATTTAACCCATGACCCCAGCTCTTACTACTTGAACTATCCTACTATACTACAGAGACTAAAACCCTTTTGTCTAGGAATTAGAGGGAGTAGTAAAAGGGAGAATTTTTTTGGTAGTTTAGTAGCTAGAATTTCATCTCTTAATAAATGGATATATTAGAATTCAAATTGACAGATAGTCTAATAGTTAGAATTTCATCTCTAAACAAATGGATGTACTAGAGTTCGAATCTCAGTCTCTTATATTTTATGTGCAATGTACATTACCAAATGAATTAGTTAAACTCGAATCAAAATAAAAAGGAACAATTTAATTCCTACTCACACCACGTGAAAATTTTCAAATCATTATAGAATTAAAAAGAAACATTTTAATTAAACTTCAATAATATCTAAATTGAACTATTGTAGTATAAAAAAAATCTAAAATAACCAAATTTTAATTGGTTTAGTGTTTATTGATGCTAAATTTGATTTGAAAGATTCAAGATTGTAGTTTGATTCTGGAGCTATTTTTGAAACTAGATCTTTTTTGATGACAAAACTTGTCCCGTATTCTGGATTACTGGCGCCTATTTTCTCTTCTCTAAGAATCATAAAGTGAAAGTAAAAAAATCCAAAATATAACGTAATAAAATATTTTGGATCTTGTTGTCAAAAAAAATTGGATATTGTACCAAATATTTTTTTTTTGACACATCAAATATTATTTTTGGATCTACAAAAAGATCCAAATTTTAAGTTTGAATCTTTATTTAGCTAATATTTACTGTTGTGGATTTAATTGAGATATATTTTTTTATTATCATGATATTGATATGAAATTTCTACTGTCTCCCCTCTCAACTAAAATTTTTCAGTACGCATTAGTTAGAATTTTTTTAAATTTCACTTTTAAATTACAGAAGTTGGATGATCGGGATTCGAACCCCTGCCCTCCTACATATATAATGCGATGTCCATCCAATTGAGCTAAGTTCATGAGACGCACTTAATTGAGATATTATTAATGTTCTGCCTTTCTAAATTCTACGATGATTTTGGAACTTTTTCCATGTGGTAGCTACTAGCTAGGGACTTAATTGTTCCTTTTTAATTTTTTTTTTGAAAGGTTCCTTTTCAAAATTTTGTCAATGGCTAAATTGTCTCTTTTTAATTATTGTTAACGATAAGCTTGTGGTGACAAAATTTAGTATAAGCAAAATTTTAAGCTTATAACTTGACAACCTTTTATTCTCATCGGTTTATGATTATGTAACCAAAAATGTTTATTTTAATTAGGTTAAATGCTACATTTATTTTATCTGTGATACAATGTGAAAACAATTGATAGATAGAATATGAAAATAATTCTCTCTATCAACTGTTTCCATATTCTATCAATTTCAGTTGAGTTAATCAGTTCATGTATGAAAATGAGGAGTTACCAAATGTTAGTTGGTTTTTTGATCATTGATGTTCTACTAGAGAGAACCATGATCCTATACCGCAACTATGCTCGAGAGTTGAAGAGACCGATGCATCATGCATCTTGTCATTTCCTATGAAACATTGAAACCTCATCATGAGCAATTATTAAGAACTAGTATATATTCCTATGATTATAGCCGGTTCAACTTTCCTAATTAATTGTTAATTAAAAAGTGTCTTTCTAGCTACACAAGATTTTTGTAGTACAAAATTTATGTAACTGATAATTTTATTGTACACTAGTTTGTTACTTCTCCATCTTTTGAGTACTTCTCCAAATACATGTGCTCTTAATTGAGGTCTAATTCCTTGTTACATTTGTTTATCTCAAAGGTGGAATGATATTGCATTTCATTATATGGTTTTCTTGTTTATCTTGCTAGTTTTTCATAATCAAGTTATTGATAAGTTTTTTCTTTTCCTTTTCACTTTTTAATGTAATCTGCAGATTGATTTTGTGTTAATCAAAAGGGATCATTATTAAGTAAAAAATATGGAGAAAAGATATTATAATACAATGGAGGAATGTCTGCATCATGGAAGCTTAATAAGTATTGTATTCTCTTGGACTCTAGAGGATCTTCTAAATGAATATCTTTTCAAACACCAGGTTCATTCTTCACTCATGCCTCAACTTTTTTACACTCTCTTTGACTTCTCTAATGAATTCTCCTCCGTTGGATTAATCTGATAGGCGAGATTTGGTTAGAGGGTCGGAGAGAATCTGGTTCAAGATATAATAAGTACATTTTTTATACTATAGTTTTTTTTTATGTCTTATCAATTTTCAACCATATATTATCCTAGCTAGAAATGTTGCTCAATTTTGTGCAGGTACCGAAGATTCCAAAGACATTCATGTCAACAAATGAATACATGAATTCATTCTTTCCTGCATTGATTGAGGAAACACATAGTGATCTATACTCAACCTTGATGAGTGTGCCTCAAGCTTCTTTTTGTGAAATCAGAACAATGGAAATATCCAAGCACTTTAACCCTCCCTACGAGTTGTTCTATAACATTACAGTGAAGAACATTACCGATGAAGTGTATGGTGTAGGAAAATATGAACCTGAGGTTGGTGATCTCATTGCATTCACAAATATTCGACCGAGAAGCGTGGATGACTTGAGCAGGATAAAAAATTACTGTCATATAGGTTATATTCATGGATCAAAAGATGAATTTACTGATGAGATTCCTATAGTGTTGTCGAAGTACATGGAGATGCATAGTAAATTTGAATTGAGGAACAAAGCACAGAAACTTTATGCAGTTTATCTCGTTAACATGACGACTAATGTTCGCATTTGGAAAGCCTTGAATTCAGAGATGGAAGGTTCCAACATCAATATAATTAAAAAAGGGTTGCAGCCTTATTCAAGGGTAAGAATCACCAAGTTATTTACTATTCATCATAGCCGATTTTAAATATAAGAAAAACTTGGATCAACAAAAATTGATGTATCCGGTGTTTTGAACCAGATACATCAACTTTTGTGGATCGTACCTTTTCTTATATTTATAGATATTGTCATTAAAAGTTACATGTTTTCATTATATATTACAGAAGGATGAAAACTGTCATACTTGCTTGTCGAGAGAAATTTTCCATGGATCCTATGCCCGAGTACAAAACATAATAGAAGCTCAGAATCTGAATGAATCTCAAAAAGAAGGTATTCTAAGTTGTCTTCATATGAAGAAGTGTAAGCATAATGATCCTATTAAGCTCATATGGGGTCCACCAGGAACTGGCAAAACAAAGACGGTCGCATCAATGCTATTTTGTCTGCTCAAGTTAAGAATCAGAACTGTGACATGTGCTCCAACAAACACCGCAGTATTGGCCGTTGCATCGCGCCTTCACAGCATAGCAAAAGATTCACTTGAGCATGGTTCATATGGTCTTGGTGACATTGTGCTATTTGGAAATAGTAAAAGAATGAAAATTGATTCTTATAAAGGTCTTGGCGGAGTGTTTTTGGATAATAGAGTTGATGATTTGTTGAAATGTTTTTCTCAGTTGACTGGATGGAAAAATAGTTTAGAATCAATGATCAAATTACTAAAGTATCCTCAAGAGCAATATGATCTGTATAAGAATAAGAAAGATGATGAAAATGTTATGTCATTTGAAGAATTTGCATGTGCAAATTATGGTCATGTAAAAAATGCATATTTTGCATACAAGAAACGTCGACAGTATCAATGTTATATGACACTGGAGGATTTTGTGAAGAAGAAATATGGTTACATTGTAGAGGAATATGAAATATATAAAGATGATAAAAAGTTAAATGTTGTTGGTATGAGTATGGAGCAGTTTTTAAGACAAAAATTCTGTTTATTTGGAGGGAAGTTGAAGTCCTTTGCGAAAACGTTGTGTACTCATTTACCAACATGTTTTCTTTCAATTAAGGCGGTGATGAAAATCTTTAGAGTTCTTGAGTTGTTAAAATCTCTTGAAGTTTCCATGAATCGAAGCAAACAAAAACAAGCTTTCCATTTTGATTGTGAAGATGAAGAAATAATCTTTGCTTGGTTTGGATGGTTAAGCATTGAAAAAGAAGAATTTCTTCAAACACTTTGTTTTCTTTGTAAGACTATTAAGCTTCCAAATATTACAACAAAATATGGAATATCACAATTTTGCTTGAAGAATGCATGCATTCTTTTTTGTACTGCATCAAGTTCTTCTAAGTTGTTCACAGAAGGAATGAAACCAGTGGAGTTTTTAGTGATTGATGAAGCTGCTCAACTTAAAGAATGTGAATCAGCTATTCCATTGCAATTGAATGGTCTCAGACGCTGTATTCTCATCGGTGATGAGAGACAACTTCCTGCAATGGTCAAAAGCAAGGTACTTTGAAAATTGTTGTCTCATTTCATTTGAAGATTAGAAGTAATTGTTCTTTTTTTCAAGTTAAAATAAAGTGTTTTTCATGAGGGGTCAATTTGAAATGGCTTATTTGAGCGTTTTGGATTGTGTGCAGAATCACAACATGCATTTGTCATACATCAATATAAGTTCATTAGACCTTTGCAAAAGAGAACAAAACTCAACTTTTTCAGTCTCTATATATAAGTCTCATTCATTGGAAATAAAGCTTCAAAGAATGATTAGTATTCTAGCTTTGAGATCTTGAAGAAAACTTAAACATATGAAATTGAAGAAGAAAGATTAAACATTGTGACAACAGTGTTCTTCATTGTCAAGGGAAGAAAGGTTAAGAATCAAGTGAGTGGGTGTGTAACTAAAGTCCCACATCGAATAATGTATGAACAAAACTAAGCTGCTCACATATATAATGAAAGGACCTCTACTTGGTACAATCACGGAGCCGTGTGATGATCACATAGCGAACTATTCTTTCGCCTTTTACTAAAGAATACCGTGTGAGCGTCACAATTAGCGGCATACGCTAGTTTTTGGAAGAGCCCTCTAAGAGGGCTCTGCAATTTTAGTTCATTAATTATTTTACTTGGTTTTTCCAGCTTTTATTAAATTTAATATTTAGATACTCTTTGTAAAATTAAATTAAGTATAATAAATCAGATTTGTGTTTTATTTTTATAGTGACAGGACAGCTTTGCCTCTATTGTAATCTTATTTGGTTTGAGATTAATTGCATAGCCGCAGATTCAAAAAAATAAATTCAACAGAAAACCGCTTATGACATGTCCATAAACTATTTTCAACTTATTTTAATAATCTCTCCAAGATAGCTTATAAAAACAGATTATAGCTTATGACAGTGTAAAGAGCTTTTGAAAACCGCTTGTGATATGTGCATATGCTATATGAAAACAACTTATATGGAAATTGTTGACTCTATGTTACTTTTGTTATAGAAATAGTTTATACATGAGCACATGTATGATATGCGTTTATCCGAACATGAAATGTCTTTATTATTTGTTTTACAGAATTATGTAGACGCTTATTTCAAACATGACAGATAAAATGAGACAAAGATATTAACTTTTTCTGTATGTGATTTTTATTAAGGCTTATGATTATGATTTTTGGTGTCAGATTGCTGATAGTGCTGAATTTGGAAGAAGCTTATATGAGAGACTTGTAATGTTGGGATACAAGAAACATATGCTTAATGTTCAATATAGAATGCATCCATCTATAAGCTTATTCCCAAGTAAAGAATTCTATGATAAGCAACTTTCTGATGCTCAGATTGTAAGAGATATAAGCTATAACAAAAGACTCCTTCAAGGAAAAATGTATGGTTCCTACTCTTTTATCAACATATCAAAGGGTAAAGAGCAGTCTAATCATGATCATAGTTTGAAGAATGTGATTGAAGCTGCTGCTATCTCTGAGATTATTGGAAGACTTAAAAATGGTTGGTTTCTCTTTCTCTCTTTCTTATGTCAATATGTTTATTAATCAAGTTTTTAGCAATAGAGTATGATATAAGCCCTTTTTCTTATAAAGAAATTAATTAAGCGCTTCTTACATAAATACTTATTACGCAAATACTTACCATACAAGCTGTTTTCATCCTATATGTTGTTTTCATTAGTTATCGTTGCGAGCTTATGAGAATAAGCTGAACAACTCGCGGACATGTCATATATCCATAAGATCTCAGAAATCATCTCACAAATATTTAAGTTAATAGATAATCCAAACATGTCCCTAATATGATATATAGTATATTCGAATTAACTTATTTGAACTTATCTTCTGAAATAAACATTTATGATACTGTTTGAGAGAACTTATGGAAATAACTTATCACATGTTTGTACGGTTTTTTTAGCTTATTTTGATAAGCTCTCTAGATAGCTTATAAAAACAGCTTACATGAAAAACAGTTTATACACATAAGCACGCGTATATATGTAATCTTTTATTTTTGTGGCAGAATTTGTGAGGACAAGGAATAAAGTTAGCATAGGGATCATATCTCCATACAAAGCACAAGTTCATGAAATCCAAGAGAAAGTGAAGCAGTACATAATTTCAGATCCTAACTTCTCAGTTAGTGTTCGTTCTGTTGATGGATTTCAAGGTGGTGAAGAAGATATCATAATAATATCAACGGTTAGATCTAATCATAGTGGAAAAGTTGGTTTTCTTTCCAATAGACAAAGAGCTAATGTTGCAATCACTAGGGCTAGGTATGTTATTATTTTGTTGATTTCATCTACTTATATTATACAACCTCCGGTTCTAAATATAATAGTTAGTTGGGTCAACAAAAGTTGATGAATCTAGTTCAAATTTGGACCAGATACATTAACTTTTTGTAGACCTAACTGTCTGTTATATTTTAGACCAAAGCGAGTGTTGCACATGTTGATCTAAAATTGATTTTATTTTTGTATAGATATTGTCTTTGGATTGTTGGAAATGCTGCAACTTTAACTAATAGTAACTCTGTGTGGAGAAAGGTTGTTCTTGATGCTAAAGAAAGAAATTGCTTTCATAATGCTGATGAGGACAAGAAATTGGATCAAGTTATTGAGGATGCATGCTTTGAGTTTGAACTACTAAATGATTCTAGATCAGCATTTAATAAACTAAGCATAAGGGACATGCCAGAAACAACTACTTTCTCTAGGTAAATGAACTTTTCATCTATTCATGTTAATTGTATAATGAATTAATGATGATGAACAAGTAAATCGACATTTCGATACTCCACGTCAAACAATTTTGTCTTTCATATTTCTAAGAATTTCATTCAATTTAAACCTTACATATTAAAATAATAACTAAAAGGAGTTTACAAAAATTGAGGCTATAATAAGAGATTCTCACCATACAATTTGATTTTCGACTTTATGTTGGTCAACAATTCTATGTAACTTGTAGAAACATATTTGGATATTATGTATAGTATGCTACAACAGGTTTGATTTAAGAAAATATTTTCAGTTTTTGATCCTTATTGCATTTGTTTATCATAAGAAAATATTTATTCACCTATTTTTTATAATTTATAGTGACAGACAAACTAATATTTGCATAAATTGTATTTCATAGCAAACCATTGACATTGTGGCGGAGGATGAATAAGTAATATTGGAAGGGTGAAGATAGAAAGACTCTAAACAAGTACTTTAGAGATAGTGGTGGTGCAATCATGGTGGTGTTTATTTTATAGTATTTGTGTACAAACAAATGAAATATAGATGTTGTCCTTTAAGATTGATTAAATGACTCTTAATAGGTTTATGTTTGTGCTCCATATTTTAAACTTGAAATTACAAATTGATCAATTTTTAAAATTGTGAAATTTCTAGTGATATGGGAATATTGTATACATTCAGTTGATTAATATAGAAATTGATAATTTTTGTTTTTACCATAGTGTATTCGATCCATCGAACCGTCTAAATCTGATTCAGAAACTAGTTCTAACATCAAGTGGTTTTAGTCCAAACTAAACTATAATATTTAACTTAAATCTATCAACTAATATCAACCAACTCATTTCCCAACTTAGCGAGCCAAACCTAAAGTGAGCCAAAAAAATACTCCCTCCGTCCCATTATATAAGCACTTTTACTACAAAAGTCTAGTCCCAAAATATAAGCCCATTTACAATTTACTAGGTACATTTATTACTTTTCATTTATTACTTTTTTGCTTACACATACCCCTAATTATTACTACTAAGTTGCATTGGAATACAAAAATTGTAAAGAGACTTATATTTTGGGACTAAACTTTTGTAGTAAAGGTGCTTATATAATGGGACGGAGGGAGTAGTAAATAATAGCTAATATGTGATTATGACTTATGAGGCAGAACTATACTGTTGGGGCATTATACACCGTGCATAAATATCCCATATTACTTAGTGCATCCCCAAATTTTTAGCGTATTCATGTGTATTAATCAATCTGGTTGAGGGTGCACTAAATATTTTTCATCATTTATGTAAAGTGCATAAGGAAAAAACTTATGCACTATAACTACTCCTTAATGTTGGTATTGAAAATAAGTTAATAATATGTGCAATTTATGTATAGGTGTATTATATCATGTAAATAGTAAATTAAAATCTCCAATGATTTTTTAAAAACGACTTCATAATATTACAGTTAATAATATTGTCATATTTTTTTGTAACAAAAAAAATTATTGTCATAATTTTTATCTCTTGATAATCCGCACCAACCATATCAATCTAAACCGCATTAATTTGATTTAATTTTGTTTAAATAACTTTTTAAAAATCAATCGAACCAAGTCACCTCTTTTTATCTCACAATTTAGAGGTTTTTATACTTGAAATCGAATCAAACCGAACCGCGTGAATAATCCTATTCATCACATTCACATTACTACCAAAAGTAGGACAATTTGGGATATAGATTTCAAAAGAGTGTAATTGGGTGTAATAAAATAACCGTATAGAAGTCGTCATGAGCCTAACTCAATTGGTAAAGAATATTACACATTTGTGTAGGGATCGGAGTTCGAATCTAATATATCTATTTATTCATCTTTAAAAGATAAATTTCTAATCGCTAGACTGAAAAAAAAAAAACATATAGAAATAAAATTAAAGGCCTGTCCTGACCAAAAAAAAGCGCGCGCAAAGCTGCACAACTCGGAAAAGAGTCTGATTCATGCTTCTTCTTCTCCTCGAAGCTTCTTCCTTTTCACTTAATTGATTCCGATCGTTCCAGTTTTATCTTAATGGCTACGATCGGACACCATCCTCAATGCCAAATTGGTATCTATCAATTCTCGATTCCTATTTTTTCTTCTTCAATCTAGTTTTTGTATCACAATAACCTAAATTAAAATTGATTACAGTAATTTGGTTCATTCAATTTCAGGTTTTGCTTTGGGATATGAGTGCTGGAAAATCCAGCCTTGTTTTGCATTATGTCAAGAGTCAATTCCTTGAATTTCAGGTTGTTTTCCCTTTTGATTTTGAAGTATCTTCTTAATATAACTAGCTTGTATGTGGAATTCAAATTTGTTTGGAGAATTTTCATGGGTTTTTACTTTTTAGGTTTAACAGAAAAATTGTTTTTAGTATGAAAATTGTTATTTTTTGTGCTCTTGTTTTGTCAATTTGTGTTTTAAGAAAAAATTGTGTTCTAATGCAATTTACATATAAGTTTATGAGAATAAGTAAAAATAATTCTTGAAAAATATAAATAACAATTATTTTTCTTATAATTTGAGACTAACAAAATGAATTTTTTTCATTTATAATTTAAAACGGTGAGAGTACACAAGTCGTCCCAACCGTTCCTAGTTACAACACCAATCTTGCCAATCTTGACAATGGTGACGAAGCTGTCAACAGTGGTGAGGAGACAGATCATACAAGTTGCAGAAGCGGCCAATTAAGGTGATTGAATGAAAATTTTCAAAATGCTTGCTTAATTTATAATTTAAAGTTGTAGTGTTTGACCAAACGTTAGTTGACAGTGGTGATCACAGTTCGATCCCCCACAACTACCCTTGGGAGGGGATTAAAACCACTTGATGTTAGAACTCGCCCCGAACCAGATTAAAAAAAAACTATAGTGTTTGGTTATAAATTGTGCTTAGATTTGAATTTGATTAGTTGTTTTAATCTAAAGAATATATGCAAGGGAGTTCATGATTGTTCTTAAACAAAAAATATGTTCACAACAATAACAAATAATAAAGCACCAAAATGGATACAAGAACTCATAAGATTGTCCCACTTGAAACTTGAAACTTGATTAGCAAAATCGCCATGAGTCAATGCAATTTTGACAAAAGCTACACTTGGAAGCTTCACCAAAATTACAGTAACATCGCGATTTTGAAAAACTCACCACTTGTTCAGACATCATAGATTGATTTGGTGCCGCTAGCATAGAGGAAGTAGTAGTTGGAATTACTGATTTCCCTCTTAAACGCTTTTTAAATGGCGGCTCTACTTCATGTAGTTGGAGCTCGGACAAGACATCCTCAATAGCCCGGGCCAATTTCTTGTCCTCTTCAGCATTGTGGAAACAACCTCTTTTCTTAGCATCAAGAACTACATTTCTCCAAACAGAGTCACTGTTGATTAGAGTAGTTGCATTCCCTAATATCCAAAGACAGTATCTGCACAAAACAGTTTTCAACATATACAATATTTTATGCATAACAAAATGATCATTGATTCATCATATATAATTATATATCATACCTGGCTCTAGTCATAGCAACATTTGTTCTTTGTCGATTTGAAAGAAAACCAACATTACCACTACCATTAGATCTCACAGTAGATATTATTATAATGTCTTCCTCACCGCCTTGAAAACCGTCAACAGAACGAACATTAACTGAGAATCCGGATTTAGGAACACGAGTGTACTGCTCAACTTTGTCCTGGATTTCATAAACTTGAGCATTATATGGAGATATAATTCCTATGCTAACTTTCTTCTTTGTCTTCATGAACACTGGCAGAACAAAGCAAAATACATTGTTACACTTGTAATTGCATAATTCATATTGAGGCTGATCATATTTCTTTTTCAACATAAAAGTTTATAAGAAAAAAGAAATTAACCTTGATTAAGGCTGTTAATTATCTCAGAAATAACAGCGACCTCAACCATGTTTTTCAGACTTTGTCCTTGTCCAAATTGTTCTTTACCCTTAGCTATGTTAATAAAAGAATAAGAAGAATACATTTTTCCTTCAAGGTAAAGCTTATTATAGCTTTCTTTCATGACATCAGAAGCATTAAATAGCTTTCCATCATAGAATTCTTTGCATGGGAATAAGCTAATGGAAGGATGCACTCTATACTGAACATTAAGCATTTTCCTTTCGTATCCTAACATTACAAGTCTTTCAAACAAACTTCGTCCAAATCCACACTGATCTGCAATCTACAAGTAGAATAGTTTTTTAAACATATCAAAGAGAATCTTCAAAATCAACAATTAAATGCAATGAGCAAAGTACCTTGCTTTTTACCAATGCAGGAAGCTGTCTCTCATCTCCGATTAGGATGCAACGGCTGAGACCTGACAACTGTAATGGAATTGTTGATTCACATTCTTTTAGCTGCGCGGCTTCATCAATTACTAAAACCTGTACTGGTTTCATCAATGGTTTGTCTAGTTTAATAGAACTGGATGCAGTGCACAAAATTATAAAAGCATTTGACAAGCACAAATTTTCTATATCAACTCTAATGATACCACTTTTGTAAAATTTACGAAGGGAAATTGTCTCAGAAAGTGACCTTAGTATGCTAAGGCACTCATCTCTTTGGACATATAACTCTTGAAAGTTAGCAGGAATGCTTTTATCTATACAATCAAAGTTAACTTTCTTGAATTCGGCTTGCGACAAGGAAATTCCAATACCACTTAGCAAATCAAGAGCTTGAAGCATTTTGTTCACCATTTCCTGTGAAATGAGAGATGTAGGCATGTGTGTGTATAAGGTCCGCGTCAAGAACTCAAGCCTCTCTCTTTGTTTATCAAATACTTCATTGCACCCTTTTCTGTTAGCAAATCTCTCCATGGACTTGAGCAACTTTATCATGTTTCTCAAGTTAGTCTCCCATCCAGTATTTAGATCAAAGCATTGTATGAGATTCTCTACACGGTTATCAAGAAAGACATTGTCAAGTCCTGGATAAGAGCTTAAATTCATCCTGTTAATATGGCCAAATAGCACAATGTCGCCCAAACCATATGTATCATGCTCAAGTGAATCCATAACTAACTTATGCAACCGAATTGCCACCTGCAAAATTGCAGTATTAGTCGGAGCACAAGTCAGTGTTCTGGTTTTTAACTTGAGTAAAGAAAATTGCAAGCATGCAACTGTCTTTGTTTTCCCTGTCCCTGGTGGTCCCCATATAAGTTCAATATCAACATGATTGCAATTCAGCATACTAATACAGCTTGAAACAGCACCTTCTTGAGATTCACTCAGATTCTGAAAATGACTTTTCATGTCTTGTTTGATAAAAGTAGATCGACAATCTGGCTCAGACCGACTATCTGGCTCAGGCCGACAAAGTTCACAGTTTTCTCGAGCCTGACATATAAAAAAGCATTAAACAGGTTACATGTTTATTTCACAGTACATGTTTATTTTACAGGACATAATGCATGTGTATTTCACAGTAATTTCCCATGCAGGAAAAGTAAGCATATTGATTATTAAATAAAAGAGAAACTCGTTCAGATCAAAGGATTATTCTTACAGTTTGATGCGGTCCCAACACTGTTTTAAGTATCTTTGCATGTGAGATTGATTTCAGGGCATTCCAAATACGAAGATTTGTTGTCATGTTCATAAGGTAAACTGCATACAGTGTCAGCCCTCTGTTGTTCCACAAGTTATATCCAACATCCATCTTCCTGCTTTCGGACGATAGCTCTTTGTTATTGCACAAGTCATATTCCATATCCATCTTCATGCATATGGATGTCAGAACTGAGATTCTATCAGGTAATCCATTCTGTGCTTTCTTTGCCTCTTTAACATAAGCGATACGATAGGGGCTTTTGAGTGTGTTCAATTCATTTAAGTGTCTAGGCCTAATGTGAGTGAAAGCAATGATATCTCCTGACACAGGTTTATAATTTCCAATATTCTTCAACAGTATGACATGTTGGAACCGTATGAATTGATTTTGAGCTTCAGGAATGGGAATAGGAAGTTGCCTGCTTCCTACGACATCCTCAATTTCACAAAAAGGAGCTTGAGACACAGCATACAAGTTTGAAGATAAATCAGCGCGCGTTTCCTCGAACAATAGAGGAGTAAAAGAGTTCTTGTAATCTGTTGCTGACTTAAATGTCTCTGGAACCATATGAACCTGAAAGAGAACACAGGTTTTTCCAATCTTAGAAGATAGAACATGCAATAGTAGCATAATTTAACATAGAATCGATACATAAAAGAGCATTTTCATTTCATGCAATAC
This sequence comes from Trifolium dubium, assembly GCA_951804385.1. Lineage (NCBI taxonomy): Eukaryota > Viridiplantae > Streptophyta > Magnoliopsida > Fabales > Fabaceae > Trifolium > Trifolium dubium. Next base: position 7,836,225 of record OX638069.1, on the reverse strand, counting down.
TCATTAATATGAAATGTAGTCCATACTATGTTATACCTAATTAATGTCATGATATTGATGCAGACCACTACCAACTCATTAGCAAATGTATTTAAGAAATGTTTTATGCAAAGGGAATAAAAAAACCTTGTATTTGTAAAGATTTTCGTTCAGAACATCGTGTAGCGGCCATGAGAGAACAGTATCTAAAAGCATGGCAGGTTTAACATCCTCTTCACTTGCATTTGCATCACTAGTCTTCTCCATCATCTTTTCTTTCTCAACCTTAAAGAAATCATCATCAAAAGAAATAAAAAGAAGGAATTAGTATATATACATGCTCCTAATTAACAAAATAGTCAATCATTGTTGAGAGTTTGCAAATCATTTTTCAAGGTTCAAGAAACAAGTGCACTTTTTCAATGTGTGTTGCAAAGAGATTAAAAGAAACCTTGTAGTATTTGTAAAGTTGTTGGTTCAGAACACCCTGTAGTGGCCATGAGAGTACAGTAAGCTTGGCAGGTTTAAGTTCTTCTTCACTAGCATCACTAATCTTCTCCATCCTCTTGTATTTTTTCTCAACCTTTAACAGTTAAAGTATATGTCAACTTGGTAACATGGAAGGAAAAAACAAGGACTATGAAGTATGAACGTGTAAAATTATCTTAGTATTGTAGAATATGAAAGGTTAAAGTATCCTGCACAGTGCCACAGTTAAGTAATTTTGGTGATTTATCCAAAACAAGAAAAAAAGTAATCCCTCCGTCCTAAAATGTAAGAGAAAAAATAAAAATCACACTTATTAAAAAAAAAAGTAAAATATAATGATTGAGAGTATATTTTTTTGAAAAAAGTTGTATAAAAAGATGTAAAAACAATTTTTATTGGTTGTTGGTTATAGAAAAAGTAAGAGAGAGTAAACTTTTTTGAAAAGATAAATCTTTAGACTTTTTCTCTTATATTTTGGGATAAAAAATTTGAGTTTTTTTTCTTACATTTTGGGATAGGGAGTATTATTGTTAGTAATTAATGGAAGTTGTGTTTAATTAGTACTAGTACATAGGAATGCTAAAAGAAAAAGGAATACTATGGTAAATGATGAGAGTACCTCATAGGAAATGACAAGATGCATGATGCATTGTCTTCTCGACTCCAATAGGCAATGGCCAATCCTTTTCAAGCACCAAAACTAAAGATTACTATAGGTAATTATGGAGTAGGTAGTTGAAGTAATAAAATACTCCTTTCGTCCCAAAATGTAAAAGAAAAAATAAAAATCACAATTATTAAGAAAAAGTAAAACATAATGATTGGATGTAAACTTTTTAATAAAAATGTTACTTGAAAAGATGTATAAACAATTTTGAATGGTTATTGATTATAGAAAATGTAAGAGAGAGAATGAACTTTTCTTGAAAATGTAAAAGTTTGTATTTTTTCTCTTATATTTTGAGACAAAGAAATATAATTTTTTTCTCTTACATTTTGGGACGAAGAGAGTAAAGAGTAATTAAATTAGGCATGTCTCTGTACTAGTATTTCGTTTTCAAATAGATTTATGATTTTTTTTTTATTTCCTCCAATAATTAATCCATGTACCTCCCTCTAGCAAACTTATATGTTTTCAAGTTCATACCATTGAGCTATCTTACATGGACAATAAATTTATGATTTTATTCATTTCTCAAATTAATTTATGTCTTTATCAAATATTTCTCAATTTAATTTCTTTCTTTTGTCAATTTTTTCTCAATTTGATCTCTCTAAATGACCAAATTAAAAAATAATTGACCATTAACTACTGTATCAGTTCCTCAACATTTTACTCTCTTTAGAAGCTTAGTTAGGGGAAAATATGCAAGAGTTTTCGACATCTCTCATGTGGTTGGCTTCAATGTGGAGTATTTGGCGCATGCGAAATAATATTTTGTTTAGAGGTGCTAATGTCAATATTGTTTCTTTGGTGAATCAAATTATTTATATCTCTTGATTTTGATTTATAGGGCAAGGAAAATGTGTTAATGTATATTTCTCTGATTGGTTTAAAAATCTCCTTGAGTGCCTTCACGACATTTAAGTGGTCTCTCTTTGAATTGTAAGAATTGATTATTGGAGATATAACACTATGATCATATGTGAGGTGTAGTTCATCTCATACATGAGTTAGATATCTGATGTATGAGTTGGTTATAGTTTGTTAGAGTTTGTTAGAGTTAGTTAAGAGTCTGTTAGTAGTGCAAAGACTCTATAAATAACTTCACTCTCTATTGTATCAGTTAAGCTTGTAACAGAAATTACAATCAATACAACACTCATCTATGAGTTCTAGTTTTCTAATATGGTATCAAAGAGCCTCTAGGTTCGTAACCGCTTTCTAACTGTTCCATAACTATTTTTTTCAAACCGCTTCTGCCATTTTCAAAGCTTTTTCAAGCTCACACAAGCTTCATCCATGGCGATCGATGGAGAAACGTCTCCTGCAGCTACTCAAGGTGATACTCAACTCGCTTCTTCTGCTGTTCCGTTGCCTAACACATCCAAAGATTCATCGCGATCTGGTCTCACGCATTCTCTCACAATCAAGCTTGATGAGAAGAATTTTCTGCTGTGGAGTCAGCAGGTGAATGGAGTGATTACGGCACACGATCTCCACAAATTCATTGTGAATCCTCAGATTCCTCTACTATACGATTCTGTTGAAGATCGCACTGCTAACAAGTTCTCTGAAGCATATCGGCAATGGCTATTCAAGGATCAAACGCTTTTCACGTGGTTGCTTTCCACGCTTTCTGATGAAGTGCTTCCTCGTGTTCTTGAATGCAAACATGCATTTCAGGTTTGGTCTAAGATTCACAAATATTTCAATTCAGTTCTCAAAGCACGTGTTCGTCAATTACGATCTGAACTGAAGAACACAAAGAAAGCCTCCCGATCAATCAGTGAGTTCTTGTTACGCATCAAATCCATAGTGAATTCCTTAGTTGCAGTTGGTGACTGTGTGTCCGATAGCGATCAAGTTGATGCTATTCTTGAAGGATTACCAGAAGAGTTCAATTCCTTCGTCATGATGGTTTACAGTCGCTTTGACACTCCTACAGTTGAGGATGTTGAAGCTTTGCTTCTTCTTCAAGAAGCACAGTTTGACAAATTCCGTCAAGAATTGACTACACCAGCTGTTTCTGCTCATGTTGCACAAACGGTTACCAACGCTGATCTGCATCCTAGCTCTGGTGATGGTGATCGTAGTCACGCTGGTACAGAACATTACAATGCTGGTAGAGGTAAAGGTCGTGGTGGTAAAGGTCGTGGCAAAGGACGTGGTAGAGGTCGTGATGCATCATCTTCTCATAGTTCAAGCCAAGATAAGTGTCAGATATGTGCTAAAGGGAATCATGATGCGAATACGTGCTGGTATCGCTATCATCCCACACCTGCTATGGCAGCTGCTTCACGTGGTCATGTTGCTAACTTCGCTCGTCCACCACCAACAGTTAACCCCTACATACGCCCCACTGCCAACTTGGCTATGCCTCACTATGGAGCTGCATCACCACTTGGTGATAATTTTTCTGAATCAGCTTGGTACCCTGATTCTGGTGCTTCTCATCATCTCACTTTTAATCCATACTATCTTGCTCAGAGTACTCCTTACTATGGTCATGAACAAGTCATGATGGGAAATGGTCAAGGTGTGTCTATCTCCTCTTCTGGTCAATCAAGTTTTTACTCTAATTGTCAACCTAGTGTTAAACTTACTCTTAAAGACTTGCTTCATGTCCCACACATATCTAAAAATCTTTTATCTGTTAGTAAATTTGCTCAGGATAATAAGGTCATATTTGAGTTTCATCCTTATAAGTGTTTTGTGAAATCTCAAGACTCTAATCAAGTTCTTCTCGAGGGCTGTGTTGGATCTGATGGCTTATATCAGTTCAAGCCATTCAAGTTTTTACCTTCTTCATCTAGCAGTTCAAGTTCAAGTGCAGCTTCTGTGACAAATAACTTTTCCATGCTTACTAGTTCCATTCAATGTAATAATAACACTGTGACTCATGCTAATAATGAGTTTCACAAGTGGCACCTAAGACTAGGTCATGCTCACTTTAGTTCTATTAAACCAATTTTAGATTTGTGCAAAGTTTCTGTAACCAACAAATACTCCAATAATGAATGTACTTTCTGTTGCATTGGCAAGTCTCATAGAATGTATGCACCATTATCAAATACTGTGTATTCCTTACCTTTTGAGGTCATTCATTGTGATTTGTGGGGTCCTGCTCCCTTTCTCTCATCTAATGGTTACAGTTATTATATCACCTTTGTGGACACATTCACTAAATACACATGGATTTACTTTCTTAAGCACAAATCTGATGCTCTACAAGCTTTTAAGCAGTTTCATGCTTTTATCACCAATCAATTTAATCACAAAATCAAAGCCTTACAATCTGACTGGGGTGGGGAATTTCGTTCGTTCACTTCTCTCCTAAATGAATTAGGCATTAAACACCGGTTAACTTGTCCACACACCTCTCATCAGAATGGAACTGTTGAAAGGAAACATAGACAAATTGTGGAAATGGGTCTTACCATATTATCTCATGCTTCTATGCCTTTAAAATTTTGGGATCACTGTTTTACACAAGCTGTTTACTTAATTAACAAGTTACCCACTCATGCTTTACCAAATTGGCTTTCTCCTCATCATGCTCTTTTCAAGCACAACCCTGATTACTCTACCATCAGAGTGTTTGGTTGTTTATGCTTTCCACATCTCAGGCCTTATAATCAACATAAACTTCAACACAGGTCTAGTCCTTGTGTTTATCTAGGTATTTCCCCTCAGCATAAAGGTCATAAGTGTCTTGATAGCACTGGGAGAATCTTCATTTCCAAAGATGTTGTATTTCATGAATTGCAATTTCCCTTTCCCTCACTGTTTCCCACTCACAACACTAGTGTTGTTCCTCCCGGTCATTTTTCCACTAATGTCATCTTTCTTGAGTCTGTTGACACACCTACCACCACTCCCTCTACAAGTTCTGATCAGTTGGCACACAATTCCTCTGAGCAATCCCTCACCACTCCATCTCCTTCTGTAGAGAATATTGCTTCTACTTCTTCATCACATGATGATGGTATTGCCACCATGGTCTCTGATTCACATATGTCTGGTACCAACAGGAGGTATTCAAAAATGCAGCATGCACCACCCCCTCCTATACCTATTATCTCTGATCATAATAATCACTCCATGATCACCAGAGGTAAAACTGGTAATTTGAAGCCTAAAGTGTTCTTAGCAGAACTTGAGCCTAAGACTGTGAAGGGTGCTCTAGCTGATTCTAGATGGTTATCTGCCATGCAAGCTGAGTACAAGGCACTTATGGATAATCATACTTGGTCATTGGTACCTCTTCCTCCTCATAGGAAAGCTATTGGTTGCAAATGGATTTTTCGTGTTAAAGAGAATCCTGATGGCACAGTGAATAAATTCAAAGCTAGGCTAGTTGCTAAAGGTTTCTTACAAACTGCTGGTTTTGATTTCACGGAAACTTTCTCTCCAGTGATTAAACCAATTACTATCCGAATTATTCTTACATTGGCAGTCACTTATAAGTGGCCAATACAGCAAATTGATGTTAACAATGCTTTCTTAAATGGAGATCTGCATGAAGAGGTATACATGACTCAGCCGGCTGGGTTTGAAAGTTCTGATAAATCACTTGTGTGCAAGCTTCACAAGTCATTGTATGGCCTCAAGCAGGCCCCACGGGCGTGGTATGATAAGCTCACTCATGCATTACTCAATCTTGGCTTCTCTAAAAGTCAGTGTGATCCTTCCTTATTGATACACAATCAAAATGGCTCGTGCACGTATGTTCTCATCTATGTGGATGATAGTCTCATCACTGGTTCAGCTCCACATCTCATAAGTGACTTAATTCATAAACTGAATCTGCAATTTGCTCTTAAACAATTGGGGGAATTGGATTATTTCTTGGGAATTGAAGTTCATCATCTCAGAACAGGTGCTTTGTTACTCAATCAAGCTAAATATGTTAGGGATTTGTTATGCAAAACTAACATGGAAGATTCCAATCCTATTGGTTCTCCTATGGCCAGCAGTTGCAGACTGTCTAAATATGGTACAGACACTGTTTCTGACCCCACCCTATATCGGGCCACTGTTGGTGCATTACAATATGTCACTCTCACTTGTCCCGACATTGCATTTAGTGTCAATAAAGTTTGTCAGTTTATGTCCAATCCCTTGGAGTCTCATTGGCGTGCAGTGAAAAGGATACTGCGTTACCTCAAAGGAACCCTCAACTTTGGGTTATGTCTTCTTCCTGCTCTTAATGGTCCCCCATTCTCTCTCAGAGCTTATAGTGATGCGGATTGGGCAACTGATCAAGATGATCGTCGCTCTGTGTCTGGTTCGTGCATATATTTTGGACCAAACTTGATTGCTTGGAGCTCACGCAAACAACAATTGGTGGCTAGGTCAAGCACTGAAGCTGAGTACCGGAGTATGGCACATACTACAGCTGAGTTGCTTTGGATTCAGTCTCTCCTTAATGAGTTGCATGTTCCATTTCATCCACCAACCCTGCTATGTGACAATCTAAGTGCTGTTGCTTTGTCTCACAATCCTATCTTGCACTCACGTACGAAGCACATAGAGTTGGACATACATTTTGTTCGAGAGAAGGTGTTAGCAAAGCACCTGAATGTGCTTCATGTCCCTGCATCTGATCAACTTGCAGACCCCCTCACAAAGCCACTCTCACCCTCTAACTATGGAGTTATTCGCAACAAACTAAAAGTGTTCCCTTGTAAGGAACCACCTTGAGTTTGTCAGGGGAGTATTGGAGATATAACACTATGATCATATGTGAGGTGTAGATTGTAAAGTCATTGATGTAGTTCATCTCATACATGAGTTAGATATCTGATGTATGAGTTGGTTATAGTTTGTTAGAGTTAGTTAAGAGTCTGTTAGTAGTGCAAAGACTCTATAAATAACTTCACTCTCTATTGTATCAGTTAAGCTTGTAACAGAAATTACAATCAATACAACACTCTTCTATGAGTTCTAGTTTTCTAATATTGATTATCTCTTATATTTCTTATAATTCAATTTTTTACTTATAAAAAAAAAAAGAGTCAGTGACAAATATTTAAAAGTGACATAAAAATAATCAATTTGGTTAATTAAAATTTAGTTAATCATTATATTAAAAAATTTATCATTATATCCAAAAAGTTTACTATATATTTTATGACGGAAAATATACATCATCAATAAGTTATTGATTTATAATAATCGTTTAATATATATTGTACTCGATCCCTTATGTCTCAAAATAATTGACACACTTAACTATTGTGTATTATTCAAATAATCTACTTTGACCATATTTTTTGACTAATATGTAAATATTAGCATATAAGATGTAGTTTAATTTGTCTCGATGAATATTTTCAAGATACATAATAATTTTATAATTTTTAATTATAGATAATTAAATATATTAACTATTCAAATTGTGCATTATAGCAAATATGGATTGGTCAACTGTGTCAATTATTTCAAGACGGAAGGAGTAATACATTTTAAAATTATGTGACTCTCTCAATTTGGAAATAGATCCAACATAAAGTGGTAAGACCCACATTAGTTTCAATGAATGAAAGAATGAGTGTTAAAGCGAGTGTTACAAGCATTATTCATAGATTTTTAAAAAAAATCATTTTGTAAAAAAATTATTTTTAATCATTAAATGTAAAGCTAAACTAACTAAGTGTAGGAGCTTCACATTTAAAATAAATAAATTATGATGATAAATAAAAAAGTAACTTTATTTTTTTAAAATATCTCTAAAAGATAATATCTGAATTTTATCAAAACAAAAAGAAATGAAAAAATGTGGCATCAGGAATCGAAACGGAACAACACATAAATTTGTCCAAAAATTCAATTTTGTGACTTTTCCTTTCTCTACTTTTTTTCATTAATATTAAGCCATTTTTTTTAATAAGAACTAGATGTAAAATGTATTTGGCCCTACTTCTAACTTAAAGAAGAAAATAAACTAAAACAAAGTCCGGACAAACGGACACACAGTGCAGGAGATTCACATTTTTAATTTGATAAATAAAAAAAGTAGCTTAAATTTAATTTTTTTTTAAAATATCTCTAAAAGATAATCTCTGAATTTTATCAAAACAAAATTATTTTTTTAAAGTTTAAACAAACACACCCTAAACTGTAACCAAAAAAAACACACCCTAAATTAAATCACATAAAAGATTAACATTGAGTTGGTGATAAGTTGGGACAAGTTACAAACCGTCTCAAATTCTTACATCCAAACAACTCTTTAGATTGAATTCTTCAATGAAATCCCTTTCATGAGAGGTTAACAAAATCCAGCAATATAATTCATGAGCCTCATGCTTCACCACCTTGGTTTCGTTAGCCTAAAATCAAGACAACACAAATCAATCATAAAAATCCTCTAATCTATATTATAAGCAAAGTTTGTTTAAGTTCATTGAATAATTGATGTATCAGATCTACAACGAATACATGTTGATCATTTCCCATTTAGCTTAATGTGAAATTTATGAATATGGAGTATATGGTTTAAAATTGTGCTGATAAGATTTGATTTAGGCTACATGATAAACTCTAAAGAATATATGCAAGGTTAGTGTGAAAATAAAGTAACATCTAAAAGGGTATACAATTATAGATTAAATTGATTCCACTCACCTAGAGTTGAAGGAAGTACTTGGTTTTTCGGATTTTTCACATAAGCTTAGTTTCTTAAACGATGACTCGGATTCTTCAAGTAGTTCAAACTCAAATACGGCATCATCAATAGCCGCGGCCAATTTCTTGTCCTCATCGGCATTATGGAAACAATCCCTTTTCTTAGCATCAAGAACTATTTTTCTCCAAACAGAGTCACTCTTAATTAGAGTAGATGCATTTCCTAATATCCAAAAACAATATCTGCACAAAATGATCTTAAACTTAAGTTAAACATAGAAACACCTTAAAAATGAAAATAATATCTACTAATTATATATAACATACTTAGCTCTAGTGATTGCCACATTAACTCTTTGGTTATTGGAAAGAAATCCTATTTTTCCACTATCATTTGATCTCACAGTGGACATTATTATAATATCTTCCTCACCACCTTGAAAACCATCAACCGAGAGAACTCTAACCGAGAAATCGGTATCCGAAACCGAAATATAATCCTTAACTTTCTCTTGAATTTCATAAACTTGAGCATTGTAAGGAGATATGATTCCTATGCTAACTTTTTTCTTTGTCTTCATAAACTCTGCAGAACAAAAGTTTTTCAAGTATGAATGCATGCGTATTGCATATTGAATCTAAATATTTCTTACTACCTCCGTTCTTTATCGTAAGAGAGGATGCATTTTTTTACATTCATTAAAAATATGATGTACTTTATCTGGTCTATATTATAAACCAGATGCATCAGTTTTTTAATGAATCTAAAAAATACAGTGTCTTTTATAATAAAAAACGGATATAACACAGAGTACAAGATGAAGAAGTTAACCTTGTTTAAGGCTTTCGAGTATCTTTGAAATAACAGCAACCTCAACCATGTTCGTCAAACTGTGTCCATGACTAAAGTGCTCTTTTCCCTTCGCTATGTTAATAAAAGAATAAGGAGCATACATTTTTCCTTCTAGGAAATGTTTATTATATCCTTTTTCCTTAACAATGAGAGCATCAGAAAGTTTTCCATTGTAGAACTCTTTGCAAGGAAATAGACTAATTGATGGATGCATTCTATACTGAACATTAAGCATATGCCTCTTGTAGCCTAAAATTTTCAGCCTCTCGAACATACTTCGTCCAAATTCACACTTGTCTGCAATCTACAAATATATAAATTTTCAATAAAACCAATCAAAGTCACTATTAGAGACATTTCATATTTTTCCTCACTAATTTTACATCAATAATTTTTTTTTGTCCTAATAATGAACATATTAGACAACAATATGAAATTGTGGCAAAAAAGGCGATGATCTAGTACCTGACTTTTTACCAATGCGGGAAGTTGTCTCTCATCGCCTATTAGGATAAAATGACAGAGACCTTGCAGCTGCAAAGGAATGGCTGATTCACATTCTTTAAGTTGAGCCGCTTCATCGATAACTAAAAATTGTATTGGTCTTATCTCCTTTCCATAAAATTTAACAGAACTTGATGCAGTACATAAAACAAGACTAGCATTTGACAAGCAAAACTTTTCAACTTCATCTTTCGCTCTAATCTCAGGAAGCGAAATTGAGTTAAAAAGCAAACTTAGAATGTGAAGGCACTCATTTCTTTCCAAGCTTGAGGGTCCAAAGCAAGCAGGAATGCTTTCTTCTTCACGATCATCAACAATTTGCTTAAATTTCGCTTTACTCAATGAAATTTCTAGAGATTTTAACAAGTCAAGAGCATGGAGTATTTTTCTCGCTGAGATGAAAGATTTTGGCATGTGGGTATATACGGTATGTAGCAAGAAGTTGAGCTTCTCTTTTAAGTCTCCAAATCTTTGCTTTACAAATTGCTCCATAGTGATGATATTTTGGAATAGCGCTATAATGTCTTTCCTGACCTTCTTCACATAATCCTCAAACGTCATAGAATCATCATATTTATCTTTCCACCTATTTTCCTTGTATGCACAATATATAGATCCCAAAGTACTATTTGTAGCAAAATCATCAAAGGACGCATAACCCATCTTCGAGAAAATTTTATCTCTAGGGTCTTCAAATAGCTGCATTAAGTTTGAGATGAAGATTTTGAGGCTATTCATTCTTAATTTCTCAATTTTCCGTTTCACAAATTGCTCTGTCGTCAACATACATTCCTTTCTATCATGCTCATTTAATCGGTATAGCTTTGTGATGTCTCTCCATGCGTTTTGAACAAATACCTCAAACTTCATAACAAGACCTTGCCTCTTGTATGCATCAGCTATAATGCTATTTTTTTTCATAGCAAAATCCTTTCGGAAAATTTCCACATAATATTGTTCTTTAGGATCCCTAAGCAACTCAATTATTGATTCAAAGTTATACTTCCATTCAGCAAAGCATTTCATGAGATTTTTTACGCGAAAATCAAGAAAGATATCTTCAAGGCCAGGATAATTTTCTACTTTCATTCTCTTGCCATTGCCAAATAGGAGAATGTCACCTAAACCACATGTGTCATGCTCAAGCGAATCCGTAACTAAGCTATGTAACCTAGTTGCAACTTGCAAAATCGCAGTATTAGTTGGAGCGCAAGTTAATGTTCTCGCTTTTAGCTTGAGTAGAGAAAATAACAAGCATGCAACCGTCTTTGTTTTGCCTGTCCCAGGTGGTCCCCATATAAGTTTGGTACTAGGATGACAACAATTTACCATACTGACACAGCTTGAAACAGAATCTTCTTGTGATTCATTCAAATTCTGAGATTGAATTATGTCTTTTGTAACAAAAGAAGCTTGACTATTTGAACCAGACATGCAAATTTTGCAATTCTCTCCACTCTGAAAAACAAAGCATATATAAGTTACATTCATATTTAGCTGCAAGAATCAGCGGAAATCAAATAATACGATAGTATTCATAGTTCCCTACTGCATAATCATTCAAAAACAAAAACTTTTAAAGATTTGAACATGTGAGCAATAAACAATGCATTAAATGCAATGCATTTCAAATAAAGTTTCTTGCAGGAAAAGTAAGCATTGAGCAATTCTGCAATTGATTATACATTGCATGGTATGATATAAGTGATCTACTAATTCTTACATTGAAACCAGGTTGCAATACTTTTTCAATAATGCCGAGGTGATCGCCATTTGACAGTGAATTCAAGGCTGTCCAAATACGAACATTTGTTGTCATGTTCATAAGGAAAACAACATACATTTTCCATGTATTGTTTCTCCCCGAATCATCCATCTTCATACATTTGGATGACAATACTGTGATTTTATCAGAAAATCCATTTTTTGACCTATTAACATAAGCAATATGATAAGGACTTGTGAGTGTGTTCAAGTCATTTAAGCTTTTAGGCCTAATGTGTGTGATAGCAACGAGATCTCCGAAACCAGGTTCATAATTTCCACCATTTTCAACTATATCAGATTCAGCTGCACTTTTAATCTGTATGATATGATGGAATTGTTTGAGTTGCTTTTGAGTTTTGGAAAGTTGCATTTCCTTGCTTTGTTCAACTCTCATGATTTCGCAAAAAGGAGCTCGAGACACACCATACAAGCTTGAAGATAAATCAGCGTGTGTTTCCTCGAACAATAGAGGAATGAAAGAGTTCTTATAATCTGTTGCTGAATTAAATGTCTCTGGAATCTTATGAACCTGAGAGAATAACATTTTCCACAAACATAGCATTTTTCAATCAGTAAAAAAAGTAATCATTCCAATGTAAGAATATGCAAAACTAGCATAACAAAACATATAATCCACAAATAGAAGAAAGGAAGATGGTAAAATGGAGGAATTTTTCTATCAGCAATAATTTTGGATTTTTGAAGTTTTTTAGGCCTATATTCAACACTACAAACACTTAGGATTTGTGATATAATGATTGAATCATGTTGAATGGAATGAACCAAAGTCCAAAATGAATCGGTTCAAATGATAAGGGGCTTGGATCCCTTAAGCAAGTGGTCAAGAGATCAATCTCTGACTCTTATATATAGAGAAAATTTAGTTGGGAGAAAAGAACCGATCAACTATGCCCCGTAAATTCTCCAACGGATATTTATCACTGATAAAGTGAAAACTTTGTACCAATATAATGTAATAAAGAAAAGTTGAATGATATGAAATGATATTAAATCAATTTTTAAAAACTAACTAATATTCTATTACATAACATCCTTGACCAATCTAAATTTAAACAAGCCCTTCAACAACAAAATATCTTTAGTTCTTTACAACAACCATAAAAGGCATTTAAACTATTAACTATGAGGCTCTATTTGGCAAGGACGCATTTTGAGCTTATGACTTATAAGCTCATTTCGAAAAATAAGTCTTACTTGGTAACATTTTATTTCATTAGCTCTGATTCAATTTTTTTTTCATTAGCTTATATATTATTTTTACTAGCATATAGTTTATTTTGATAAACTAATCGAACTAGCTTAAAACATGTCATTTTTCCTTCCAATTTTACCCTTGTCATCTTGCTTGAAAATAATAAATATTAATTAAATTAAACTTATATTTTTATATCATTTTATATCTATAAACATTCAACTGTTAAATTTTACCAAACACTACAAATTCAACAAGTTAGTTTATCCGCTATAAACTATAAACTATAAATTCAATCAATTAGTTTATCCGCTGTAAACTATAAAAAAACCTTGTCTTTGTAAAGATTTTCATTGAGAACATCCTCTAGGGTCCACGAGAGTACAATATCTAAAAGCTTGCCATGTTTAAGATCCTCTTCACTTGCATTACTACTCTTCTGCATCCTCTACTCTTTCTCAACCTTAAAAGGAATCATAAGAAAAAACAAAATTAGTACACAAACACCTAATTAAAGGAAACACAAAAATATATTCAAGTACACCATGCATCAAAGTGAAAAAATGGAAAGACAAGAGAAAATTAAGGTTCTTGTGGTTAAGTTTAACTATACTCACAACTTGGCAGCTAGAGGGAAAAAATGAAAGTGTAAATTAAACAAGTGTGTAGTGTAGTAGAATATGAGAGGTTACAAGGTTAGAATTGAACTTTATGTATGTATGATGAGTTAGAGAAATTTTGGCCGGTGTTATTATGGGGAATTTCAAAGGAATACGAGCTGTTGTGTTTAATTAATGACAGTTGTGTTTACTTTAATTATAAGCATGTAACATTGTAACTACTCATTTCTTAAATTTATAAGAAAAAAATTATTCTACCTCCGTCTCAAAATATAAGACCTCGTTAGCTACTGCACGTTTGTCAATATATGATTTTGATTGCGAATATCTTTAATTGTCTATTAGTAAAAATTATGGAAATTTGATATTTGGAAAATATGTATCGAAACAAATCAAACAAGATCTTATATGATAATATTTACATTTATATACTTTTAAAAAAATATGGTTAAAACAAAACATATGAATAGTGAAACCCAAGGGGTGTGGTTGAGCAGTTGGGGCTCATCCTCCCTTAACCAAAGGTCGATGGTTCGATCCTCACCTTGGGTATGAAGCAGCTTTAAATCTTTGGGTCAGCTATCCCACCCATCGAGGTGCCTCCAATCTAGCGAGGGATTAGTCACTGCGTTCGGCGGTGGATACATCGGTATCGACCAAAAAACATATGAATAGTGCATTTAGTCAAACTGAGTCTTATAAAATGGGATAGAGGTAGTATTTATTGGGAAAACTAAAATATACAAAATTTGATTATTGCGAAGTGTTTCTTGTAATAAATTGTATAGAAAAATTTAAAAACAATTTTTATTAGTTGTTTTTAAAGTAGTTTTTTCATTTATAATTTACGATAAAAATAATATTTTTTCTCTTATATAATTTGAGACGGAGGGAGTACAACTTTTCAAAAATGTAACCAAATTATGTTACTTGGTTGGCACTAAATTTGGTGCATAACTACCAACAATAATGAATTGTCTAAATGGTAAGGGTCTTGGTCCGTTTAAACATGTCGTCAGAGATTCGTTTCTTGCTCATGCGCATGCAGAAAATTTGGTTGGAGAGAAAAACTCGCCTTGTGTGCCTCACAGTACAGGTTCCCTGACAGAGATTAGTCATCACTAATGACAATAGAAATTTTGTATCAATATCATGGTAACCTAAAAAAATTGGTGCGGAACATCACAGTTTGATTCTTCGCAACTACATTTAAAAGGAATTGGAACTACGTAATGTCATAATTGACATTCGATCATATTAAACTGGTGGTGCAATTTTCTTTTTCAAAATATATAAATATTTGGACTTCATAAAGAAACTGAAACCATTTAATTTTTTTTTTGATAAAAATATAATTGGTACAGTAGGTCTGATAAAAAATAATCTATATAAAGTATTTTTAGAAAACATTTATAAGCTAAGTAAAAAATATTATTTACATTTATAAACAAAAATAATCTATGGGAGATATTATCAACATTATTGAACTTGGATTCATCTTTTGTGAATAAGTATTAAACTCCAAATTTTATAAACAAATATGTAGTATTTGTTTATGTTTTTTTTAATACTCAATCATAAGTATAAAACATACGTATATGACGATAAAAAATAAATAAAAATTATAATATTTGTTTATGTTTTGACAAGAGAAATAACTAAAGTGATGAATTTGCTTCTAGTCTTGGACAAATGTTCATCCGCAAGTTTAGCATATATTTGAAACAACTCATCCATTATATGACTTCCAAAATGAAATTCCAACATGGACTCAAGCACAGCCCTCATGGTTTTTGCAGCTCGTTCTCCACTTGACATCTTCCTTCCTAATAAATCATCATCCCAATAAATTTCATAAGCTTCATGAGATTCCACCTTGAATGACCCTTCTTTTTTAATCTCCATTTTCAATTCTTCAAAACACGGTTCATAATACGGAGCATTAAAAGAATCCACCTTTTCTTCTTCAATATGACCCTATGTACAAACACAAATTAATAAATAAAAATAATTTTTTTAGAGTTAATTTAAAAACTATTTAAGCATTTTGCGCTTATATATTTATTTTTGAGAGATATAAGCTATTATAAAAGTAAACTTATTTCGACCCATATTTTGAAATTTTTTACTCGTCTATAGATATTAATATCTTGAGACGAATAAATTTTTTCATAGTAGTGTATTTCCACCATTCCTATTTTTAAGTATTTTCTGAAATTTGTCAAAAATTTTTTTTTCTAAAATATCTCTAAAAAATTACTACTATTTGACAAATAATTTTTTTTTGTTGACAAATTGACAAAATAAATTTATCTTTATAAATATAAGACTTCTTTGAAAAACCATTCGGAATGATACAAGATAAATATATAATTAATCAGATTTCTGTACAAGATAAACCGAGACAATATACAAATAACAAATAGATGGCTACCTCTGAAACCATGGTCATAAGAGCCTGTGCTAAAGTTTCCCATTGAAAGCTACAATTGTAATTGTGTGATGTTGGATCCATAGATTGCCTACCCAAAAAAGAAAGGACCATGCGTCCTCCATGCACTATCTCTTGAGAACGTGATTCAAGGAACTGTGAAAAATCATTTTGGAATTGTTTTGAATAAGCTTCTAACACACAATTGGGACTACTCTTTGATATGTAAGCTTTTCCTTTGTTCAAACTTTTCCCCCTTTCGTCCATCAAACCACAAGGAACCTAAAGATAAATAGATAATAATTAATTATAAATATGTTTAAAATATTATATAAAATTTATTTACTAAAGTTTAGAATTTTGTAATATGTTATGAATTAAATATAATTTTTTTAAATAGTAATAATTCGAGATAAAAGTAATAAAATTTTATGGTTTAAAAATCAAATATTGAGCTCATAGTTTTGGAAGAATTTTTTATGATATATTCTAAACATATATGCGAAAATGAAATGTAGAATAACTTTTTAGAGATTAAAATTTTAGTAAAGACTAAACTTAAATCTTTCTGCACTGCTCGATGTTACTCCGTCAATTTTTTCAATGCAACATTTTCTAATTCTATCTCAAATTATTACTATTTGTACTAATTTCAAGTAAATAAAGCAATAAAGTAGAGTTAATTTAGAAAAAATGTTTTTTTTTTGACAAATATGATTGTATACTTTAATACCTGTGCAAACATTTAAAACGACAATCACTTTTAAACGGATGGAGTAGTTAAAATATATCAGTCGCGATTGGTAAGAGATTGACACCAAAAATAATTAAGTGAATTTGAGAACAAACCTTAGAAAGCCAATGGAGGCTTGAAGAAGAGTGCACAAAATGAAGGGACTTAGATGGGAAGAGTCTACCATAGAAACTGCCCGGAACAGCAGAAACAAAACAATTAGAACCAAAATTCCCATTATAACCTTTTTGTTGCCCTAATTTTTTCTGAAAAGATGGCAAAGAAGCAAAGATATTGTTGAAGTCATTAGTGTAAAGATCATTCATATAACACATTATTTCCTTTGGGGCTGGTTGATTCAATAAGCTTGAGGTTGCATTTATAGCTTCATATATTTCCGAAATTACCCTTAAGGTATTAGGTCCTGATGAACAACCTAAGTCAGCAATTCCCATGATTTTTATTGTTGCCCATCCTTTTGAGCTTACAATTTCCATAATAGCTTTATCTGTTGCTTGTTTTGTCAATGATATTATTTTATCCTACAAAAGAAAACATAGTACTTATGTTAAAAGTACCGTGAAATTATAAGGATGACTCGATGGCTGCAATGGATGAGATAGGGAGTAGAGTAATAAGGAGGTTAGTGTTCAATCCCCATCCATTGCAAAATTAACAAATGCTAACATGCGACTTCTTTATAGAAATTTGTAAAGTTAACGTGTGCGCCCTTCAGGCACTCTTTAATTTTTTTTTATTGGAATTCGTAAGGTTAACACGTTGAAAATTACTCCCTGTCACAATTTAAATGTCTTAGTTGATTATTTTACGTACTTTAAGAAAATTGTATAAGTGAAAGAGAGAATAAGATTTTTACAGAACTACCCTCACTTTTTATTGATATATAATAGATTTTTAAATATTAAAAAATAGATTTTTTAGTTACTTTATTGTCTCTTTTAATCATTACACTACAAAGTTATAAGGGCAAAATAGGAAAAAAATAACATTATAATTAATATAGGATATTTATATTGGAACATCTAATGTTGGTAAGTAGGACATTTATTTTGGGACAGAAAAAGTATAGTGTTTTGTCTTTTTGAATAAAATATTTATTTAAATAAAATGTTTAAAAAATGTTCCGTCAGCACTCGTTAGCAAAACTCTTTTTTTATGCTAAGAAACAAATACATTTTCTAAATTATTAACTTTGAAAGAATCTAAAAAGTTAATAATAACAATAATACCTGGAAGAAGGAGTTCATGGCATAGCTAGTTTTGTCATCTCCTTTGTTCATATGAAGTATTTTCACAATTTCCATTTTGTTATTGGATATGTTTTATTGAAGCAGTTATTATTGGATATGTTGAATGTTCCTTTCGATTAGAGAAACTAGCTTAGCAAGTATGTTTTATGCAAATGAATATGTGCCTGACTAGAGGGGGGTGCATGGATAAATAGAGGAAACATCAGCCTTACTAATAGCATCTTCAATAGGAGTATCTAAGGGAGTTTCATAGACTATTAATAAGTACTTTATTTTTTTTAACTATTAGAGCAATGATGACGTGACATTGATGATATCAAAAAAATGATACAAGTACCTTATTTAAGATACCGTACCATCAATTTAATGTTAGTTTTTTGTTTGGTATATGTAATTAAACTCTCTCCATAAATATAAAAAATATGAGTATCTTAAAAGTTGTATAATTTTGTACCATTGGAACAAAACATATATAAGTTGCATAAATATTACATGGTATTGTAAGGACCACTTATTACTAATATATGATACCCATAATGGTATCACTATTGGAGATGCTCATAGGAATCAATTTCGTCAAAATAAATAAATAAATAAATTAGGAATCAATTACGAAACATTAATTAGTCCACAATCAATTGGTCCCTACATTAATAGGAGGTTTTAAACAAACCACATGAATAGAGTGGGCAACCTTGTGTCCACATATCCGACTTAAGTGATAAAAATACCGAAATTGTTAGAGTGGGCAACCTTGTGTATCCGACTTAATGAATATGTGCCATCTATAATTGAAATTTGAACTTTTATTTTTCTATTTTGTGTATCAATTTTCAATAACTTATCCATTCGCCCATATAAAAAAAAAAGTGGGCAAGCTTGTTTGGTAGATTTTGCATTCTCCTAACAAATTGTGGGTGAAACTCTTTAATGAAAGATATTTGAAGTAAATTAGGTAGAAATTATTAGGTTTTTTATCAATTGGAAAGTAAAAACAAAACAGAGAAATTAAAAGAGTCATTTGTAATGGGCCGATATTTTTAAATTTAGTTAGACCCACCCGCGATCCGCCCAATTGCCCAGTTTTTTGTGGGTTATACAGGGCAGGTCCTTTTAGTGTTTTGGGTTGAAACATGAAAATGTCAACCCATTTCACCAAAATTTGCGAGCTGAACGGCCGACAGGTCTGACGAACCAAACATAAATCATTGTTCTAATTGTGATCACTCAAGAAAATAAATGAATTATTTAGTATACCCAACTCATTATAAACATAGCTTGCTTGAAAATAAAAGAGAAACAAGGAATAAAAGAGTGCAGAACAATGTACAAAACTTAATAGAACAATGCAATATATGTCTAGCATAATTTATATTATGAAAGACCTATCTAACTATTTTTTTTTGGTTACCATATTGGTATGAAGTTTCCACCTCCGTGAGCGATTACTAATCTCCGTCGGAAACATGTGCGAAAAAGAAGGTGGATTCTCTCCTTCCAACTTAGGTCTCTTAAATATATAATTTACATTTGTATTATATTCTTTTTATATGAGAATCAGATCCTCATGAGTAATCTTCGTGATGTAATTATCTTCTCATGTATATTGAACCAACCAAACAGTGAGTTCTACAACACCTCACCAATCTTGACAATGGTTGCAGAGCAGGCAGCTGTGGCCTGTGAGGAAATAGATCATACCATTACCAGTTGTAGATGAGGCAAATTGAGGTATAATTCAATGAAAATTTTCTAATTGTTTGCATAATTTGTAATTTAAAACTGTATATTATTTTGTTTTAAATTGTGCTAAGATTTGATTTAATCCAAAGAATATATGCAAGGGTGTTCTTGATTGCTCAAAATAGTACTCATAACAACAAATAATTTACCATAACCATTTGTAACAATAAACAAAGCTATCACAATATAGATAAAATTGGTTCCACAATGAAGCTCATACATTCTCATATTAAGCGTGTCTTGGACACGTGCCCAACACTTACAACTACATTGAATTATATCAATTTTTCAAAAAGTTTATCCGTGTCGACGTGTCAGTGATCGTAACTTGTCCGGTGCCGGTGTTCGTATCCATGCTTTTTCACTCGCCTAGAGGAAGAAGTTGATGTTTCACCAATACTCAATTTCTTAAACGGCGAATCTAGTTCTTCGAGTAGTTTGAGCTCAAACAAGACATCCTCGATAGCCCTGCCCAATTTCTTGTCTTTATCAACATTATGAAAACAATCTCTTCTCTTAGCATCAAGAACAACATTTCTCCAAACAGAGTCACTGTTGATTAGAGTAGCCGCATTTCCTAATATCCATAGGCAATATCTGCACAAAATGAACTCGGTATTCAGTTAATATAGTAGCAGCATAACAAAATTAAAATTATAAGTAACATACCTAGCCCTAGTCATGGCCACATTTGCTCTTTGTCTATTTGAAAGAAATCCGATATTCCCGTTCCCATTAGATCTCACTGTAGATATTATTATAATGTCTTCCTCACCGCCTTGAAAACCGTCAACAGAACGAACACTAACAGCAAAGTCAGAATTAGAAACTTGAGTATACTGCTTAACTTTCTCCTGGATTTCATAAACTTGAGCATTATACGGAGATATTATGCCTATGCTAAGTTTCTTCTTTGTCCTCATGAACACTGGTAGAACAAAAAAAAAAGTTTTTGCAGATATTAATTCACAATTCATACTATGGCTGAATTGAATATAAGCCATGATTGGATCAACAACATAATTAACAAATTAACAACTTATAGCATATAAACACTTATCGTATAAATGTTCATTCACCGTAAGCCATTTTTCTAACAAAAGAAAATAAAGTTAAATTGTTTTTGTAAAAGCTATAACTTGTTTTATAAGCTATCTCGAATAGGCTTTTATTCTTCAATACATTACAACCTAAAAGAACCCACTTGGGTTGGCCTAGCGGTGTTGGCTTGGGACCTTGGAGTGTGCTCCTCACATGGTCTCAAGTTCAATTCCCTCTGGTGCCAATTTCATCTCTCTTGTTCAATCCCCTGTGGACACTGGGATTGGACCCCTAAGATTAGTCGGCCTTTGGTCCGGATACTTAGTCTTCAAAAAAAATTACAACCTACAAGTTTAAAAGAAAAGAGAATTTTACCTTTATTAAGGCTTTTAATCATGTCAGAAATAACAGCAACCTCGACCATGTTCTTCAGACTGTGTCCATCTCCAAGTTTCTCTTTACCCTTAGCTATGTTAATAAAAGAATAAGAAGAATACATTTCTCCTTCAAGGTAAAGCTTGTTATAGCTTTTTTGCTTGACAACAAGAGCATCAAAAAGCTTTTCATCGTAGAACTCTTTGCATGGAAACAAGCTAATTGAAGGATGCATTCTGTACTGAACATTAAACATATGCCTTTTGTATCCTAAAATAACCGGCCTCTCAAACATACTTCGTCCGAATTCACACTTATCTGCAATCTACAAATGTAAAATAGTTTTGAACACATTAAGAAAAAATCTTCAATTAATGAGAAAACATCAGCAATAAAATGTAAGGATCAAGTACCTTGCTTTTTACCAATGCAGGAAGTTGTCTCTCATCACCGATTAGGATGCAATGGCGGAGACCAGACAATTGTAATGGAATTGTTGATTCACATTCTTTTAGTTGTGCTGCTTCATCGATTACTAAAAACTGAATTGGACTCACCTTTCTTGAGTTTACTTTAACAGAACTCGATGCTGTACATAAAATTAGGCAAGCATTCAACAAACAAAAGTTTCCTACTTCAACTTTCATGTTACATTTCTCATCAAATTTAGGAATGGAAACTGTGTCCAAAAGTGATCTAAGTATGCTAAGGCACTCATCTCTTTTGACGTATAACGGTTGGAAATAAGCAGGAATGAGAGATCTTGGCTTCAGTTTTACTTGCCACAAGGAAATTCCAATAGACTTTAACAAATCAAAAGCTTGAAGCATTTTTTTCACTGTTTCAAGTGAAATGAGTGATTTCGGCATGTGAGTGTATAAGGTTTTCATTAAGAACTTGAGCTTCTCTCTTTGTTCACAAAATTTCTGCCTGTACACAAATACTGCGTTACGGTTTTTTTTCTTAGCAGATCCCTCCATGGACTTGAGCAAGTGTATCATAGATTGCAAGCTATGCTTCCATCCAGTTTTCGGATTAAAACATAACATTAGATTCCTGACGCGATAATCAAGAAAGACATCTTCAAGCCCGGGATAACTATCTACTTTCATTCTTTTACCATTGCCAAACAGCACAATGTCCCCTAAACCATATTTATCATGCTCAAGTGAATCCATAACTAAGCTATGCAACCGAATTGCCACTTGCAACACTGCGGTATTAGTTGGAGCGCAAGTTAAAGTTCTCGCTTTTAGCTTGAGTAGAGAAAATAACAAGCATGCAACTGTCTTAGTTTTCCCAGTTCCAGGAGGTCCCCATATAAGTTTTATATCAGCATGATCGCAATTCATCATATCAACACTGCTCAAAACAACGTCTAGTTGGGATTCATTTAGTTTCTGAGAACAAATTATCTTGTCTTCTTTGATGAATGAAGCTTGACTAATTTCTTCCGAAATGAATGAAGCTTGACTATTTTCTTCCGAAAGACAGTTTTGACAGTTTACTCCACTCTGAAATACAAAGCAAGCATTAAACAGGTAACATATTTAACAGCAAAAACATTTTACAGGACACAATATAATGCGCATGTATTCCACAATAACTTTGAATATGTTATACATTAAATGAAGGAGAAATTGATTCAGATCAAAAGACTATTCTTACAGTTCGATGTGGTCCCAACACTGTTTTAATTATGTTCAGGTGTTCGCCCTCAGAGCATGAATTCAGCGCATCTGAAATTCGAACATTTGTTGTCATGTTCATAAGGTAAACTGCATACAGTTTCACCTCTTTCTTATTCCCCAAGTCATGTTCAATATCCTTATTCATGGATTTGAATGACAGAACTCTGATATCATCTGAAAATGGCTTTTTTCCGTAATCCACATATGCAATATGGTAGGGACTTTTGAGTGTATTCAAGTCATCTAAGCTTTTGGGTCTGATGTTTGTGAAAGCAATGAGATCTCCATTTGCAGGTTCATAGTTGCCACCATTGTCGACACTATCAAATGTACTCTTCAACCTTATTGTATGATGGAACTGTTTGAATTGATTTTGAGCTTTGGGAAGTTTCAATTGCTTGCTGTTGACAATTTCTTGATTTCAACAAAAGGAGCTTTAGACACACCAAACAAGCTTGAAGATAAATCGGTTCGCGTTTCTTCAAACAATAGAGGAATAAAAGATGTCTTGTATTCTGTTGCTGACTTAAACGTCTCTGGAATCTTCTGAACCTGAGAGTACATACATAGGTTTCTCATTATCGATGTTTTGATACAAGTTTTCATGTATAAGAATTTGTTTCCTCTCTTTCTCTTATATATACAAGACCCTATTGCATTCGAATCATTTTTCAAGAAACAAGTACAATTTCATTTTGAGTGTTGAAAAGGGTGTAAAACAAACCTTGTCTTTGTAAAGATTTTCGTTGAGAACATCCTCGAGCGGCCATGAGAGTACAGTATCCAAGAACCTTCTAGGTTTAAGAATCTCTTCACTTGCATTAATAGTTTTCTTCTCCATCCTTTGCTCTTTCTCAACTCTAAAGTAGTCATTAAGAAAAATAAATTAGTATACATGCATGTAACTAAACAAGAACACTAATATATAGATAATGGAACAACTTAAGGTAAAAGTTAAAGTTTGATACACAATTCAAGTTCATGATCAAAGTGAAAAGATATAGACAAGAGAAAATAGTAAAAGGAAAAAAACAAGATGACCAAAATGTCAAATGACCGTTTGCTAGAATATTAGAGGTTAGAGCTTAGAGCTTCAAGCATAGTTTATAAGTTTTGGTGATTTAGTATCTGATTAAATACTTAGAAGATTTATGCAATTATGAAAGTGATTTTAATATGGCATTTGAAGGTGCTTTCTGCTTTCCTAGGGAATGACAAGATGCATGTATGATGGATTGTCTTCTTGACTTCTATACTACTTTTAATTTCATTTTCATGCATGAACTGTATATATGGCCAATAATGATTAGGAGGTGGCATTTAATCAAAGGAAATTAAAGAGACCTAAGTAACTTTGTGACATTTCAATGATCTTGGTTTTGTACAGATCATTCCACCCTAAAATGCATTTTTTAGATTTATTGAAAAACTTATGTATTTGATCATTAATAACGGAACAATCTCCCCCTAAAAGTATAAACCAAATAATCTCTTCCTCGTCTGTAAGTTTTCATATCCTATACTTGCACTGTCGTCATTAGTATTACCCTTATTATCAACGTAACATGTCTCTTGACTACACTGCAAGAAATAATTTTGATAAACAGATCCAATGCTAAGATTCATTTCCGCTCCTCCACCAAGTCGAATTAGGACTCTTATATCACTTGTATAAGAAAATATTCACTCATTTGTATTGAAATATTGCTTTTTTTTAGGTACATTAGCAAAAAGAAAAAGGAAACAACAAAGAAGAAATCTGGCTCTAGCACCGTACCCTTAAGGCATTAACCAGGAGAATGCACTTCAAGTTTTCAGGTGGGGACTCCCAAATAACAAGCTTATCCTCATCCTTCTATCTCAACTTAATTAGTAAAACAAAATCTAACGATTCAGCTGTCATCACTCCTCGCAGAAACATACCACTAAATCTGATTCTACCCGATTTGCATTTGTTTTCCTTTTTTTGCTCAGTACTCATACTTATAGTTATGCTCAGAACTCTATAGCATAATGTTAAATATAAAAATGTGGAGTGTTTTGTTTTAAATTAGGCTAAGATTTTATTTTAATCACATTATAAAAGGTTGTTCATAACTGTTCTGAATTTAATCTGTTCAAAACTATTACTTGGTTCCAGATTCAGTGTGGAGATTATTATAAAAGTTAAATTTCATATTGCAAGAACATAATTAACAAACTTAAATTCCCATAAAAGTCACATGCATCTTAAACAAGATATAGATGATCACAACTAGAACAAATAATTCGCCAACAAAAAGGCTAGTCTAGGTTAAACTGCTTCCACATTTCAAGTCAACACCTAAAGAAAGTAGATCATGTTTTTGATTTTCCACCCAAAGTTAGTTTCTTAAACGGCGACTCCGATTCTTCCAATAGTTTGAGCTCAAACAAGACATCGTCAATAGCACGTGACAATTTCTTGTCTTCATTCGCGTTATGAAAACAGTCTCTTTTCATTGAATCAAGAACTACATTTCTCCAAACAGAATCACTGTTGATTAGAGTAGTTGCATTCCCTAATATCCAAAGACAGTATCTGCACAAAACAAAGTTTTCGACATATAAAAACATTTCAGCATAACAAAATGATCATCAATATATGATTATATATTCTACCTAGCTCTTGTCATAGCCACATTTGTTCTTTGTCTATTTGAAAGAAAACCGACTTTTCCACTACCGTTCGATCTCACAGTAGAAATGATTATAATGTCTTCCTCACCGCCTTGAAAACCGTCAACAGAACGAACACTAACAGAAAAGTCGTTGTTAGAAGTCGAAGTGTACTTCTTAACTTTCTCCTTGATTTCAAAAACTTGAGCATTATATGGAGATATGATTCCTATGCTAACTTTCTTCTTTGTCCTCATAAACTCTGAAAAAGAAAGTGAAATTTCACATGATATAAATGCCGAACTAGAAAAAATGTGTTTGTATTAAAAATACTAGAAAACGAAGTACATAAAAATACAAATGAGATAGAAGATATGACCTCTTTTAAGATTTTGAATTATCTCAGCAATAACTGCAACTTCAACCATGTTCTTCAGACTGTGTCCGCGACCAGATTTCTCTTTACCCTCAGCTATGTTAATAAAAGAATAAGAAGAATACAATTCTCCTTCAAGGAAACTCTTATTATAGCTTGCTTCCATGACAATGGTGGCATCCGAAAGTTTCTCTTCATAGAACTCTTTGCATGGGAATAAGCTTATGGATGGATGCATTCTATATTGAACATTAAGCATTTTTCTTTTGTATCCCAACATAACAAGCCTCTCAAACATACTTCGCCCAAATTCGCACTTATCTGCAATCTAATAGTAACATAATAATTTCAAATATATCATCCAACAATCTTTAATTAATGCAAAAATTTCACAACTCAAATACTACTATCACTGAAAAGACAATTCTTTACTACCTTGCTTTTGACCAATGCAGGCAGCTGTCTTTCATCACCTATAAGAATGCAACTTCCAAGGCCCGGCAGCTGCAACGGAATCGTTGATTCGCATTCTTTGAGCTGTGCAGCTTCATCAATGACTAAAAATTCCACTCGAGTCATTTCTTCTGTGTTCAGTTTACTAGAACTTGAAGCTGTGCATAAAATTAGACATGCATTTGACAAGCAAAAATTTTCTACTTTGCATCTCTCATAGAGAGCAGGAAGAGTAATTGAGCTAGATAACAAACTTAGAATGCTAAGGATCTCGTCCCTTTTATCGCTTAACGGTCCAAAGCAATCCGACACATATTGTTCCTCGAACTCATAGAGATTGTGCTTGAATTCGGCTTGACTCAAGGAATTTTCAAAAGACTGAAACAAACTAGGAGCTTGTAACATAACTTTCACTGTTTCAAGTGAAAACAAAGACTTTGGTAAATGAGTGTATAAGGCATGATTTAAGAACTCAAGAACATTTCTTAAATTACCAAATCTTTGCATAACAAACTGCTTCATTGTCATCATAGTTGTCTCTTCATCATGCTCATCCAAATTGTATGTTTGTGCAATCTCTTTCCAAGCCTTCTGCACAAATCCGTCAATCGTCATAGAATAATCATCGCTATTCTTTTCCGTAGCAGAATCGTCTTGCGATAAGTCACACTTCGCTAAGGAATGTTGTTCTTTATAGCCTTTAAGCAACTTGGTAAAGTGTGCGAATAATGTTTGAGTACAAAACTTGAGTTGGTCTAATAACTTCAAGAATCTATTTTGTTCAACTGAGAATTCCATAAATCTCTGGTCCCCAAACTGCTCCATTGTCTTGATGGTTTTCCTTGCATCATGTTCAACCATTTGGTTTTGCCCCGCAATATCTTTCCATGCATCATTCCCTATTTCTTGCACGTATGCACGATAAGCACGAAATGCACATATCTCTAATAAATACTGTTCTTCAGGGTCCCTAAGCAACTGTTTCATTAATTCCAAGCTTTTCTTCCAACCAATTTCTGGATCAAAGGATTTCATGAGAATTTTAACCCGATGATCAAGAAAAATATTTTCGAGACCAAGATGACCATCTATTTTCATTCTCTTACTGTTGCCAAATAGAGCAATGTCCCCTAAGCCATATGTATCATACTCAAGTGAATCCATTACCAAAGTATAAAGCCGAATTGCGACCTGCAAAATTGCAGTATTAGTCGGAGCACAAGTCAGTGTTCTGGTTTTTAATTTGAGTAGCGAAAATAACAAGCATGCAACTGTCTTTGTTTTCCCAGTTCCTGGAGGACCCCAAATAATTTTGACATTAGAGTGATGACAATTTGTCATATCAACACCGCTCAAAACAGCGTCTTCTTGGGACTCATTCAGTTTCTGAGAACAAATTATCTCGTCTTCTTTGACCAATGAAGCATGACTATTTGATTCCGACAAGCAAATTTGACAATCTTCTCCACTCTGAAATACAAAGCAAGCAACAAAAGCTTACATTCTTAATCTTGTTTTGAATTCAAATATCTATCTGTCTTTTGCAGTACACAATGCAATTGTATATCAAATTAATTGCCTATATAGTAAAATTGCGAGTCGACATATTGAGTAGGTTACACTAACACTGCACATCCGTTCCTTATTACAAGAGACAACACTTTTATGATTCATTAAAAAACAAATGTATATGGTTTATATTGATCAGATACATCAATTTTTTAATGAATCTAAAAAATGAATTGTCTCTTATAATAAAAAATGGAGCAAAGAAACTAATTCATAAGAAAGGGTCAAGTGATTCTTACATTTATATCAGGGCGCAATACTTTTTCAATAATGTTGCCATGTAACTCTGATTTCAAGGCTTTCCAAATTCGAACATTTGTTGTCATGTTCATAAGGTAAACTGCATACAACTTCTGAGTTTCGTTATCCCTCGTGTCAGATTCAAAATCTGTGTTAATGCATTTAGAAGACAGAACTTGGACTTCATGGATTTCATCAGCAAATTCCGATTTTGGACCAAGAACAAAAGCAATATGATACGAACTTTTAGACGTGTTCAACTTTAAGTCATCGACATTTTTAGGCCTAATATCTGTAAATAAAACGAGATCACCAAACTCAGGTTCATATTTTCCATCATCTTTTTTAAACCTTATATTATAGAACAAATCTTTGGGAAGCTTGAACTTCTCGCTGTCTCTTTTAAGTTTCAAGATATCGCAGAAAGGTGCCCGAGCAACGCCTAACAAACTTGAAGATAAATCAGTGTGTGTTTCTTCTAGCAGTAGAGGTATAAAGGCTTTCTTGTAATCTGTTGCTGAATCAAAAGTCACCGGAATTCTATTCACCTAAGAGAAAACAAGTAAGAAATTCAATAATTTTAAGGAAAATGCTAAATAGTGCACCCCGTGCACTAGTTAAAGATACTTAATATGGCAAAAAATACATTGAAACTTGTGCGGTCAACACTTATAAAATATTAAAAATGTTGTTTTCAATACAAAACTTACTTATTTTGTACACTTAACTAGTGCATGGGGTGCACGTGCACTAGTTAGCATGACCCTAATTTTAAACTATTAATATTCTGTTAGATACTGTTTAAGCACATAATAATCTTACCGTTTTGTGTCTTAACGTTAAGACACATAACGGTAAAACCATTTAGAGATTGCTTTTTTTTCTACTCTACATTGCTCTAAATCCTCCCATTCACACGGAAACATATCTTCTGGTAGTGTAAAATCTTACCAGAAGATATCTTTCGACAGTGTATTTTTCTTGTGCGAGTAATGAAGATAGAAGAGCAATAGCCAAAATATTTTAGATGTAAAATTAAAGAACCTTGTATCTGTAAAGATTTTCATTCATAACATCTTGGAGAGTCCATGAGAAAACATTTTCTAAAAGACCAACAATTTCTTTTGTTTCATCATCACTTGCATTATTAGTCTTCTCCATCTTTTGCTCCTTAAAAATCACCTAAACAAGTATATAATCATAATCAGAATAAAGCAGCTTAATTAATTACTAACAAGTACTTATGCATAATATATAAAGTGTGAAACTTAAATGAAAGGAGAAGAAAAATGAGCAATACTACTTACCAGTCTGAAACAATGATGAGAGGAAAATGATAGTATTGATTCAATGAGAGAGTTTTTGTTCTTTTGTTTTCTCTTTTTGATATAGAAATTATCGAGAAATGTATTAGTAATAAATGAAAGAGGCATATTCATAGGAAATGACATGAGAATTATGTCCCATTGTTTTCTCGACTTCTAGCTACATGCATGATGCATTATATCCAATGTGTAGTATTTATTTATTTAATACTACTGCATGTATAATTGTTTTTTAATAAAAAAAAATAGAATATTTTGGTCTAAACTCTAAATGACCAAATAACTAAAAAAATAAATAATTGAA
The DNA here is from genome assembly GCA_951804385.1 of Trifolium dubium. Classification (NCBI taxonomy): domain Eukaryota; kingdom Viridiplantae; phylum Streptophyta; class Magnoliopsida; order Fabales; family Fabaceae; genus Trifolium; species Trifolium dubium. The sequence continues at coordinate 7,806,318 of OX638069.1, read as the reverse complement.
GTCAAGTACAAGAAAAAAATTATCTAAGTTTTTTCAAGAATAAAAAAAGTACAAACCTTATCTATATTTTTTTAGGTCCTTTTCATTGGTATTCTGATTTATTTTTTTACACCTCTAGTTTATAGTCCGGAGTTCACGACGAATTTTTACGATAAACTTGATAAATTCCACACTCTCTCCTTTGCCTCATACTTCAAATGAATATATTTGTGCTTATGGTTAACATATTCCTTTTCTTTTAGATAAGCTTGGCAGTTTCTTGATCATTTGATTATCCAACTAGCTGGTCTTGCCTACTTCACATGAGTATGTATTTCTTCATCACTTTGATGTTGTTATTTGTTTTATACTAAATTATCTTTTAAAATGTTTCCCCTCTTAAAAAATATTATCCCTTTTAATTTCATTTACTAGATCTGATTATCTGATCTCGTTTTATCTGTTACTATTATGGCAGTCTTTCATGGTCAACAATCCACAACAGTCAAAAGTTCAAGCGCATTTCCACATTTAGTGCATCCGTAGTCATTTGATCGAGATCGAACAATATAGATTATAAGTAGTATATTTTTATCTTTTAAAAAGTTAAAACTCTATATTAAAATCTGAAATGTTCGATCTCAACCCAACAACCACGACTGCACCAAATATGTGAATGCGGCAAAAGCTTGACAACAGAGAATCTGATTTCATATTTTCGCTCCTCCACCAAGTCAAATTAGGGCTCTTATATCACTTGTAATAGATAATATTCACTCTATTGTTCTTATTTAAATGTGTCTAAACTATTACTTAGTTCCAAATTCTGTGTAGAGGTTATTATAAAACTTAAATTTCATATTGCAAGAACATAACAAACTTAAATTTTCATCACATTCATAAGCATCTTAAACAACATAACAAGCGATTAAACTAGTCTAGATTAAACTGCTTCCACATTTCCAATCACTTAAAGAAATTAGATGATGTTTTTGATTTTCCACCCAAACCTAGTTCCTTTAACGGCGACTTTGATTCTTCCTGTAGTTTGAGCTCAAACAAGACATCCTCAATAACCCGCGACAATTGCTTGTCTTCATTCGCATTATAGAAACAATCTCTTTTCATTGAATCAAGAACTACATTTCTCCAAACAGAATCACTGTTGATTAGAGTAGTTGCATTTCCTAATATCCAAAGACAATATCTGCAAAAAAACAAAGTATTAAACATATACATTATTTTCAGCATAACATAATGATCATCATTCATCATATATAATTATTTATCATACCTGGCCCTAGTCATAGCCACATTTGTTCTTTGTCGATTTGAAAGAAAACCAACGTTTCCACTCTTGTTCGATCTCACGGTAGATATTATTATAATGTCTTCCTCACCACCTTGAAAACCGTCAACAGAACGAACTTTAACAGAAAAATCGCTGTCAGAAATCGAAGTGTACTTCTTAATTTTCTCCTTGATTTCAAGAACTTGAGCAATATATGGAGATATGATTCCTATGCTAACTTTCTTCTTCGTCCTCATAAACTCTGAAAATGAAAATGAAATCGCAAACGATATGAATGCAGAATAGAACACAAAAAAATGTGTTGGTATGAAAAATTCTAGAAAATGAGCAAGAAGAAATAACCTCTTTTCAGATTTTGAATTATCTCAGAAATAACAGCAACTTCAACCATGTTCTTCAAACTATGTCCGCGATCGTATATCTCTGTACCTTCAGCTATGTTAATAAAAGAATAAGAAGCATACATTTCTCCTTCAAGAAAACACTTATTATAGCTTTCTTCCATTACAATGGCGGCATCTAAAAGTTTCTCTTCATAGAACTCTTTGCTTGGAAACAAGCTTATGGATGGATGCATTCTATATTGAACATTAAGCATTTTTCTTTTGTATCCCAATATAACAAGCCTCTCAAACATACTTCGTCCGAATTCGCACTTTTCTGCAATCTAATACAACCTAATAATTTCAAATATATCATCCAACAATCTTTAATTAATGCAAAAATTTCAAAATTCAAATATTACTATCAATGAAAAGACAATTACTACTATTTATTACCATGCTTTTGACCAATGTAGGTAGCTGTCTTTCATCGCCTATAAGAATGCAACTATGAAGACCCGGCAGCTGCAACGGAATCATTGATTCGCATTCTTTGAGCTGTACAGCTTCATCAATGACTAAAAACTCCACAGGAGTAATTTCTTCTGTGTTCATCAATTTACTTGAACTTGAAGCTGTGGATAAAACTAGACATGCTTTTGACAAGCAAAAATTTTCTAATTGGGGTTTCTCATCATAGCCACAAGGAAGAGAAATTGAGCTAGATAACAAACTTAGAATGCTAAGTATCTCATCTCTTTTATCGCTTAACGGTCCAAGGCAATTCGACACATATTGTTCCTCAAACTCATAGAGATTGTGCTTGAAATTGGCTTGACTCAAGGAATTTTCAAAAGACTGAAACAAATTAGGAGCTTGCAACATAACTTTCACTGTTTCAAGTGAAAGCATTGATTTTGGTAAATGAGTGCATAAGGCATGATTTAAGAACTCGAGAACATTTCTTAAATTACCAAATCTTTGCATTACAAATTGCTTCATTGTCATCATACTTGTCTCTTCATCATGCTCATCCAATTGGTATGTTTGTGCAATCTCTTTCCATGCCTTCTGCACAAATCCCTCAAACGTCGTAGGATAATCATCGCTATTTTTTTCCTTAGCAGAATTGTCTTGCGATAAGTCACCCTTCTCTAAGGAATGTTGCTCTCTATAGCCTTTAAGCAACTTGGTAAAGTGTGCGAATAAGGTTTGAGTACAAAACTTGAGTTTGTCTAATAATTCTAAGAATCTATTTTGTTCGTCCGACAATTCCATGAATCTCTGGTCCACAAATTGCGCCATTGTCTTGATGGTTTTCATTTTATCATGTTCAACCATATAGTTTCGCCCCACAATATCTTTCCATGCATCATTCCCCATTTCTTGCACGTATGCACGATAAGCACGAAATGCACATATCTCTAACAAATACTGTTCTTGAGGGTCTCTAAGCAACTGTTTCATTAATTCCAAGCTTTTCTCCCAACCAGTTTTTGAATTAATGCACTTCATGAGAATTTCAACACGATTATCAAGATAAATATTTTCGAGACCAAGATGACAATCTATTTTCAGTTTCTTGCTATTGCCAAATAGCACAACGTCCCCTAAACCATATGTATCATACTCAAGTGAATCCTTTACCAAATTATACAACCGAATTGCGACCTGCAAAATTGCAGTATTAGTCGGAGCACAAGTCAGTGTTCTGGTTTTTAACTTGAGTAGCGAAAATAACAAACATGCAACTGTCTTCGTTTTCCCGGTCCCTGGAGGTCCCCATATAAGTTTGACATTAGAATGACAACATTTTGTCATATCAACACCGCTCAAGACAGCGCCCTCCTGGGATTCATTCAGTTTCTGAGAACAAATTATCGCGTCTTCTTTGATGAATGAAGCATGACTGTTTTCTTCTGACAGACAATTTTGACAGTCTTCTCCACTCTGAAATACAATGCAAGCATCAAACAGGTTACATTCCTAATCTTGTTTTGAATTCAAATATCTATCTCTTTCTCAGTACAAAATACAATTGTATATCAAATTATATATTATATGCCTATATAGTAAAATTGTGATTCAACTTATTGAGTAGGTTACACTAACACTGTATAGTAAGATACAACCTTCATTCTTTATTATAAGAGACGGTGCACTTTTTAGATTAATTAAAAAACCGATATATCTGGTTTATATTACAAATCAGATACATCAATTTTTTAATAAATCTAAAAAAATGCATTGTCTCGTATAATAAAGAACGGGGATAGTATTAAACTGATAAACTTATTCATAAGAAAGGGTCTAGTGGTTCTTACATTTATATCAGGGCGCAATACTTTTTCAATAATGTTGCCATCATCGTACTCCGATTTCGATTTCAATGCTTTCCAAATCCGGAAATACGTTGTCATGTTCATAAGGTAAACGGCATACAACTTCAGAGTTTTGATATCTCTCGAATCAGATTCAAAATCTGTGTTAATACATTTGGAAGACAGAACTTTGATTTCTTCACTAAATTCAGGTTTTGGACCAAGAACAAATGCAATATGATATGACATTTTAGACGTGTTCAACTTCAAGTCATCGACATATTTAGGCCTATTATCTGTAAACAAAACGAGATCACCTAACTCTGGTTCATATTTTCCAACATTTTTTTGAAAGGTTATATTATAGTAAAAATCTTTGGGAAGCTTGAACGTCTTGCTGTCTCTTTTAAGTTCCAAGATATCGCAGAAAGGTGCTTGAGCAACGCCTAACAAACTTGAATATAAATCAGTGCGTATTTCCTCTAGCAATAGAGGTATAAATGCTTTCTTATAATCACTTTGTGAATAAAAAGTTTCTGGAATTCTACTCACCTAAGAGAAAACAAGTAAGCAATTCAATAATTTTAAACTATTAATATTCTGTTAGATACAGTTTACGCGCGTAATAATTTTACCGTTCTGAGTTTTAACATTTATGGGCGTAAACGTTAAGACATAGAACGGTAAAAACCATTTGGTGATTGCTCTTGTCCTACTCTACATTGTTCTTATTCCTCTCAGTCTCACCAGAAGATATCTTCTGACAGTATAAAGCTTATCAGAAGATATCTTTCGATAGTGTATTTTTCCTGTGTGAGTAATGAAGATAGAAGAGCAAACGCCAAATCATTTTAGATGTAAAATTATAGAACCTTGTGTTTATAAAGATCTTCGTTCATAACATCTTGAAGAGTCCATGAGAAAATATTTTTCAAAAGCACAACAAATTCTTTTGTTTCATCATCACTTGCATTATTAGTCTTCTCCATCTTTTGCTCCTTAGAAAATACCTAAAGCAACCATTAAGATAAACAAAATCAGTTGTTTATCTTTATTTCAAACACCTAAACAAAATAAACAAAGTATATAATCAATCAATCGTAAACAGAATAAACCACAGGAGAACGAGGTATTACAAAGGGTTATTCAAAACCAATACAAACACAGTGCAAGAAACATAGCAGGCCAAAAAACTCAACCATCCAAGAGGACAGAGAGTAACCAAAACAGATACAACACCAATACAGACTCAAAGCAAAAAACAATCAACGACCGGATTCCATATCTGAATTACCTGTTGTAGCTACTTCACTTAATTATTACGCGTAGTAGACGATCTCAACCCTAGATACAGTAAAAATGCTATTCGACTAATTGTGCAGGTTACACTAACACTAAACACTGTACATTAAGATATTAAACAGATAAACTTATTCATAAGAAAAGGGTCTAGTGATTCTTACATTTAGACCCGGTTGCAATGCTTTTCCAATAGTACTGTTGCCATGTAACTCCGATTTCAATGCATTCCAAATCCGAACACTTCTTGACATGGTCATAAGGTCGTCAACTTGTACATACAACTTTAGAGTTTCGATATCCCTCGAATCAAATTCAAAATCTGTGTTAATACATTTGGAAGACAGAACAGAACTTAGATTTCTTCACAAAATTCAGATTTTGGACCAAGAATTAATGCAATATGATACAAACTTTTAGACGTGTTCAACAAGTCATGACACTCTTAGGTTCATATTTTCCAACATCTTTTTCAAACCTTATGTTATAGAACAAATCTTTGGGAAGCTTGAACTTCTTGCTGTCTCTTTTAGACGTGTTTAACAAGTCATCGACACTTTTAAGCCTGATATATCTGTACACAAAATGAGATCACCAAACTTTTTTAGGGTTAATTTAGGATAAAATCGTAATTTATAAAAATTAATTTAGGGTAAAATTGAGATTGTTTTGTTCAAAAATGAAATTTTTAATTGTAATTTTCTTTTACGTAAAAAAAAATTGTAAAATATCTTTTTGATATTTTAGGCAGTGTTTTAAAAACCGGACCGGACCGGCCGGTCAAACCGGGAAACCGGAGGTATGCCGGGTCAAAGCACATATCAGACCGGACATGCAATTGAACCAGTCAAAACCGGTGTAACTCGGTCAAAACCGGAGAAAACCGGTGAACTGGCCGGTTTGGTGAATCAGACCGGTTCAATAAATCACTGGTGTAATTATTTTAAGAAAAAACTGAAGAAAAAAAAAAAAAAAAAAAAGAATGAATGAAAACTAGATCCATGGACAGCAAGCAAGTACAGCAGTGTAAATTTCTTGTAAAACACTAGAAATTTAATGGGTTGAAGTGTTGCAAAATATGAGAGGAATTGTATATATACTAGCGTATGTCCCGTGCGATGCACGGTTCAATAGATTTTTTGTGTTTGTTTTGTTTTTTCAATTTATTGTGCCGATTAATCTGATTTGGAGCGAGTTCAAGTGATTTTAGTTATCTTCCAAACAGAGTTGTGGAGATTGGAGTATGGTCTCAACCACCACTTGAACTAAACGTTTATATTAATATATTAATAAAAATATGAGTCATCATAAAATTTAAAAAATTAAGTGCCCGTAAATTTAAAAAAATAGAATTAGGTACCCTCTGTGTCATTATACATATTGATATTGGACATAAAGACAAAAAAGATGGGTTGTTGCTAAAATAGGCTAGATGGTTTAAAATAAAAATAAAAATAGGTTTAGGATAGATTGTTCAAGGTGGGACACTCTCTACTAAAAACTTTATGCTCATTATTTTATTCTCTTTAATTGTGGAGCCTTTGTGACAAATCCAAGTGCCACATGCATTGCTTTAGAGCCGTGAATAGTAATTTTTAGTGCAATTGAGGATTGCTGTATTATTAAGGTTTTTGATTTGAGTTTGAGAGAAGACTAAGAGAGAGGTGAAGAAGTCTTAAGTTTGAGAGAAGAAAGTGAAAGAAAATGGATACTGATAGAGAATGGGAAAGAGGGGAGGCGCGGCTGCAACATTTAGAAAAGTAGGGTTTAGTTCCTTTATATAGTGTTTGTTTCTTTTTATTATTTTATTTTATAAAAATTGTCTTTCTATTCAAATATATACATTTGTTTTATCTAATATTCATTTAATTGTTCAACATTTTTTATATTTATAATAATTATTACTTCTGTAGTAAAAAAGAATAAATAATTTTAACTTATTATATTTATAATTAATATATATATATATATATATATATATATATATATATATATATATATATATTATAATTAAAATATATATGTTACAATTTTTCTTTTTAAAAAATGAATATGTGTATATTCTCCAATTAAATCTAATTTATTTATATTTGTTGCATTTGTGATGACTATGTCTAAAATTTAAATTTAAATAATGACTAGTATATTTTGTTTATGTGTCATGATTTATTTAGAGACTGAGTCATCCAGTTAAATCCGGTTCGACCGGTTTAGTTACTATGTAGTTATATTATAGCTACCGGTTCATTACATCGGTTTGATCCGGTTTAATCCGGTTTAGTCATGCGGTCCGACCAGTCAGCCCACGGTTCGACCAGTGAACCAGTGAACCCGTACCCTCACCGGTTCGATGTCCGGTCCGGCTTTTAAAACATTATTTTTAGGGATTAGTTTAGATTAAAATTGATTTTTATTTTTTTTATTTTCACCCTCTAGGAAAAGGGGCGGGGGCCTAGTACTCCAGAGTTTGGTCGCGAGGTAGATTGTTAAAAATTAATTTCAGACAAAATTGATATATTTTTTCAAAACATAGATTTTTCATTATTAAACTGAGATTTTGTCCGTGCTTTAAATTTTTTCTAACTCCGCCACTGGGTGTTCGATGCAACGCCTAAGAAACTTGAAGATAAATCGGTGTGTGTTTCCTCTAGCAGTAGAGGTATAAAGGTTTTCTTGTAATCTGTTGCTGAATCAAAAGTCTCCGGAATTCTATTCACCTGAGAGAAAACAAGTAAGAAATTCAATAATTTTAAAATTTAATTATTTTTTTTTTGATCAAGTAGCTTAGCGGCTAAAAATTTACCTTTAAGGGCCCGTTTGGTGCACCGGTTAGATAGCGACAAGATATGATAATAAATTAAATATAATACGATATGATAGTGACAAGATTAGCACATATCATGTCATGTGTTTGGTGCACACATGATAAGAAAAATAAAAAAGAGTAATTGGATAACCCAGCCGAAAATAAAGAATAAAATAACAGAGTAATTGGATAAGCTTAACGGTAAGTTAAATTTAACCTTTACTATTGATGCACCAAACAACAGATTAAAACAAGATTGAAAAACTTTAACATATCTTGTTTCCCTAACCTACGCACCAAACGGATCCTAAAGGTGAATAAGTGGGCATAGCAGGTTCGAACTCCGATCCTGTCATGAGACTATTTTGAGGGACTACTTAACATTATCTATTTTTTGAAAGAAAAAAAAAACCAAAATAAAAACTATTTTAAAAATTTCAATATTAATATAAGGGACTAAAATTACCATTTAAAATTTAATAAGGACTAAAATGAAAAAAAAAATTGTAGCAACCAAAAAATATTTAACCTTCAATTTATATCTTAACATTTTTTAAGTGGCCCATTCAAAAATTTCTTATTGTGCCACCCGGTAAACTTTGATAAATTTTGCACTCTCTCCTTTGCCTCATACTTCAAAGTTCAAATGATACTATTTGTGCTTATAGTTAACATACTCTTTTAGGTAAGTTTGGCAGTTTCTTGATCATTTGATTATCCAACCAACTAGCTGATTTTGCGTACTTAACATATTCCTTTTCTTTGACGTTGTTATTTGTTTTATACTAAATTATCTTTTTAAATGTTTCCCCTCTTAAAAAAAATGTTTCCCTTTTATTTCATATAGATATGATTATCTGATCTCATTTTTTATGTGTTATTGTTATTAGATTGAGATCAAACAATATATAGATTATAAGCAGTATATTTTTATTTTTTAAAAAGTTAAAAATCTATATTAAAATCTGAAATGTTCGATCTCAACCAAGCAACCACGATTACACCAAATATACGAATGCGGCAAAAGCCTGACAACAGAGAATCTGATTTCGTATTTCATAGATGAGCTTCATACACAATAATTACGGATCTCGATCGAGCAACCACGAATTCACCATATACGTGAATGCGACAAAAACTTGTATGTTTTCATTTTACATAATTATAACGCACAGTAGGCGATCTCAACCCTAGATACATGATTGGACGACTCCATTTTAAGCGGTGTTGATTTCTCAATTTGACATAGTATTTTGATCTCATCTCAATTTGACACATTTAAAGCATCTGTAGTCATTAAATCCGGATCAAACAATAGAGATTATAAGCTGTATATTTTTATTTTTTAAAAAGTTAAAAATCTATATTAAAATCTAAAAAGTTCGATCTCAACCCAGCAACCACGACTACACCAAATATGTGAATGTGGTAAAAGCTTGACAACAGAGAATCTTTTTTCTTATTTCATAGATGAGCCTCAAACACAATAATTATGAATCTCAACCCAGCTACCACGAATACACCATATACGTCAATGCAACAAAAATGTGATAGGAGAGAATCTGATTTCTCCTCTCATAGATGAGTTTCAAACACAATAATTACAAACACAATAAAAACATATGGATTTCCTGTTTTTGTTACTTCACTTAATTATTACGCGCAGTAGGCGGTCTCAACCCTAGATACATGATTTGACAGATCCATTTTAAGCAGTGTTGATTTCTCAATTTAAAGGATCGTTTCATAATTTGTAAGCATATACCAAATAATAGTGTTTAAAATATAAAAAATAAACAATTAACTTCACCTAATTATTAAGTGAGAACATTCATTTCAAATTATAAAAGCATGCATGCCACAATACTTCAAACTGACATAGTACATAGAGAAAAACAATGGAACACAAAAACATCAAAATGAAGGAATCATGTCCAAAATAAGTTACTAAATTGCAAACTTAAAAAATAAAAACATTTGTCAGTTCTGTTGCTTGTGCACAAATTTGAAACTTAGAAATCAGTCCATGATATTGTCATTCACAGCAATGATTCAATATCCTCCCTCAGTGACCGAACACCTCGCAATTGATTCATCAGATTCATACTTCGCGCCGTAGGTTTCCTTTGCCTGCCACAAATAAAAATGTTGCCAATATGTAAAGTTCTCAAATATAGAATCGATACAAAACAAAAAATACTTGGCGAAAGTAGCTGCAATTTCATAATTTTACATGAGTATTTGTCAAGACATGGTTCAATTTAGTAAATATTCATTACATCAAACATGAATATTTGAAGAGATATGTTTTTATTTACCTAGACGACGAAGCACCAATTTCTGCTTTTTCACAAAGACTGAGTTTCTTAAATTGAGACTGAGATCCTTCAAGTAGCTCAAGCTCAAACAAAACATCATCGATAACACGAGCTAATTTCTTATCTTCATCAGCATTATGATAACAATCTCTTCTCTTAGAATCAAGAATTAACTTTCTCCAAATAGAATCACTATTGGCTAAAGTAGACGCATTGCCTAATATCCAAAGGCAGTATCTGCACAAAAAATGATAATTTAGTTTCAGCCGAAATGGAATCTGCGTAACATAAAAACAACTGAAAATAATGTAACCTACCTCGCTCTAGTCATTGCAACATTAGCTCGACAACGATTTGAAAGAAACCCGACCTTTCCACTCCCATTGGATCTAACAGTAGACATTATTATGATATCTTCCTCACCGCCTTGAAAACCATCAACAGAACGAACGCTAACAGAAAAATCAGTGTCGGAAGCAGAAGTGTATTGTTTAATTTTCTCTTGAATTTCATAAACTTGCGCATTATATGGAGATATTATTCCAATGCTGACTTTCTCCTTTTTCCTCGTAAACTCTGCCAAAATAAAAAGATCATACACATATGAATGCATATTAAAGACGCGAAGTTCTTATTACAAATTATACAATAGTTAAAGAAAGAAAAAATTAACATGAGAAAAGAAGCAGAAACAAAAACCTTTTTTCAGATTTTTAATTATCTCAGAAATCACAGCAACCTCAACCATATTCTTCAAACTATGTCCTCGGCCGAATGTCTCCTTACCCTTTGCTATGTTGATAAAAGAATAAGAAGCATACATTCTCCCTCAAGGAAACTCTTATTATAGCTTTCTTCCTTGACGAAAGGGGCATCCGAAATTTTTTCATCATAGAACTCTTTGCAAGGAAAAAAGCTTATGGACGGATGCATTCTGTATTGAACATTAAGCATATGCTTCTTGTATCCTAACATTACCAATCTCTCAAACATACTTCGTCCAAATCCACAATTGTCGGCAATCTAAACAGATAATGATTTTAAATATATTAGAAAACAATCTTCAATTATGAAATTTTTTAAACAAATAAAACAAAAATAAGAGCCAATGATTATAAGTTAAGTACCTTGCTTTTGACTAATGGGGGTAGCTGTTTCTCATCACCTATGAGAATACAGTGTTGAAGACCAGGAAGCTGCAGTGGAATAGTTGATTCGCATTCTTTCAACTGTGCAGCCTCGTCAATGACTAAAAACTTCACTTGACTCATTCCTTCTGTGTACAATTTAATAGAACTAGACACGGTACACAAAATTAGACTTGCATTTGATAAGCAAAACTTTTCCATTAGAACTCTTCCATTGAGTTCTGGAAACATTATTGAACTAGAAAGCAAACTTAGTAATTTAAGGAACTCGCATATATCATTGTTCGATGGTTGAAAGCAAGCAGGAATACTTTCTTTTTCACGATCATCGAGGGCTTCCTTGAAATTGGCGTGATACAAGGAAACTCCAATAGACTTTAGCAACTCAAGAGCTCGAAACATTACTTTCACTGTTGCAAGTGAAATGAAAGCTTTTGGCAAATGAGTGTATAATGTATGTATCAAGAACTTGAGATTCTCTCTTAGTTCGCGAAATCTCTTCTTCACAAATTCCTCCATTGTCACAAAATTTTTGTTGTACTCCTCCACAAGGTCTTCCCGTGACTCCTGCACATATTCTTCAAATGTCTTAATAGGCTCATGTTTAGTATTCCTGTTGTATGACAAATATGCATAAAAAACATCGCGATGTTTTTCCTTAACATAATCTGCAAGAGACTTGGGGTCAATCTCAGAAATATAAACTTTTTCAGGATCGTTAAGAAACTGGATCATGCATTCCAAGCTCTGCTTCCATCCTGTTGATGGATTAAAGCACTTCATGAGACTCTTTACACGGTTATCAAGAAAGATATCTTCAAGACCGGGATGAGAACCTAATTTCATTCTGTTACTATTACCAAAGAGCACAATATCACCTAAACCATATGTATCATACTTGAGCGAATCCATAACCAAACTATGCAGTCTAGTTGCGACTTGCAAAATCGCAGTATTAGTTGGAGCACATGTCAATGTTCTGGATTTCAACTTGAAAAGACAAAATAACAGACATGCAACGGTCTTTGTTTTTCCGGTACCCGGCGGTCCCCATATCAGTTGAGTATTAGCATGACAACAATTTGTCATACTAATACTACTTAGAACTGCATCTTCCTGTGATGGATTCAAATTCTGCAACCGAATTATATCTTCTGTAATCAAAGATTGGCTATTGGAATCATGTAAGCAAAGTTTGCAGCTTTCTCCACTCTAAAACACAAAACAAACATAAAAAAGTTACATTCATATTTAACTTCAAAAACAGAAAAATCAATATTACATTAAGTTTTTCATATGTATATACTACATATCGAGAAAAATAAGAAAATGATGAAGTGATTCTTACATCGGGACTAGGGCACAACACTTTCTTAATGATATCAAGATGTTCACCATCTGTCTGTGAATTCAAGGCTTTCCAAATACGAATATTCGTTGTCATATTCATAAGGCAAACTACAAACATTTTCCTGGTATCGTCTTTCCTGAATTCGGATTCAATCAAGCGTTTAGATGACAGTACCATGATTTCACCAGAAAAATCATCTTTTGGCGAAATAACATAGCCAATATTGTAAGGACATCTCTGTGTATTCAAGTCATCAGCTTTTCTAGGCATACTATCTGTGAAAGCAATTAAATCTCCAGCTTCTGGTTCATATTTTCGGAAATCTTTTACCACTACTTCTGTTGAAGTCTTCAATGATATCTGATAGAATAAGGCTTTCGGAGGTTTGAATTCCTTGGTGTCTCTTTGAATTTTCTTGACTTCACAAAAAGAAGCATGAGACACTCCTAACAAACTTGAATATAGATCAGAATGTGTCTCCTCCAACAGTGGAAGAATGAAAGAGTTCTTGTAATCAGTAGGTGAATTAAATGTTTCAGGAATTTTCTTCACCTAAGATACAGAAAAAATACATAACTAGTAAAAATGGTATAACTTCAATTAAGCAATTCTCTAGTAAAAAAATTTCACCACTAGTATAAACAAATTATATGGTGCAACATAACATATACTATAAATATTATTTTCATACATGGTTTTATGGACAGAAATTAAGTTTTCAACTAAAATATGAAAGATGATAGAAAAATCATATGATTATAAAATAAAAATCGAACGATTATAAAAGTCATAAGATAAAAAAGAATTTTAATTGTATTATTGATAGGGTTCAAAACCAAATATTTTTCAAGTGAAAAAGTGCACATTAGTTTTCATTATGATAGTTGAAAAGGGGTAAAAGAAAATAACCTTTTTCCTATAGAGATTTTCATTTAGAACATCTTTTAGAGACCATGAGAATACAATATCAAGAAATCCAAGAGTTGCATTCTCTTTATCATCTTCATCATCACTTCCATGGCTACTAGTATTCTTCCACATGCTTAATTGATCACCTTTTTCTCAACTCTAAAAACAATCATTGTGAAACAAAAAATAAAGATAGAATCAGTGCTTGTTAATTATCATTTCATACACTTAAAAAAGTAATTAAACAGTTTAAGTATTGTTCAATATTTCAACATGCTTGATAATCATTAGCATAATGAAAATGCAACATACATACATATATAGAACTTCATGACTTAATGCAAGGAAAAAAAAAGACATTGAAAAGTCTAAGCAGCTCTTCTTACTCTATGAAACAATGAAGAAAAGCAGTCACTGAGACAAAGTAGAGTTCAAAGTTCAAACTACTGGAATATGAATTTTGATAAGTATATATAGTTATGAATTTTGATATGATAAAGAAGAATATGAGAGGTTAATTGGCGTCATGCACTGTTTCCTATCCACCAAAGAAAAATCTTTATGTGAAGGGGGAGAGAAAATGATGATAATTAATACAAGTGGTGGATGTTTAGTTAAAAGAGTACGCTACTTACTGCTTTCATATAGGAAAAATGACAAATTAGAGATGCATGCATATGCATATGATGGATTGTTTTTTCGACTTCTACAACTTTTCGTTTCCATGTCTCAACTGAATTATTATGGCCAATATTGTGATGATGATGTAAAAAATAATTTTGACACATTGATTATTCTCCTCGTTGGATTGAAGATACCTTAATAGATGGGACTTCCGATTTCATATATAAACAATAAAACAAAAATATTAAAAGTCTCAAATGTAAGCAAGTATCATCTATAATTGGTACATTCAATGTTAGTGTTCCAAAAATACCATTTCATACTTTTTTCACATTCTCATATTTTTAATGGTTTTCAAAGTAAAAAATAAGAGTAAAATTTGGAAGAGTGTGTGACTAATTAAATGCCTTTAGACATGTTTTTAAAGGGTGGGTTTAAGGCAAGTTCTATGATACATTAGACAATTTCTAATATATATACCGATACATGGGAATAGGGGTGTTCAAATCCAAATCAATTCAAATTAAAACCATAAAACCGATCCAAAAAACCGAAAACTGCAACAAACCGAAATATTTTGGATGTGTTTGGATGTTCTTTTGTGAAAACTGCTGGATCAGATCAGATTTTGGATAGATTTTTCAAAACCGATTCAAACCGAACCAAACCGCATACATATAGTTTAATACTAATTTATCTTTTTATTACTATGATATATTGCATTAACCTGTTACTTGTTAGTTTTTAATTTTTTTTAATACTACTTATTAGTTCAATTTAATCTAATTTTTATACTATTTTATATGTTTCAAGTATTACTTACTACTTACTATTTTTATACTACTTATTACTTACTATTTTATATTAATTTTTAATATATTATATGATATATTTTTCACAAATTTATTTTTTGACAAATTTTACATGAAACTTATTATTTTAACATATCTTTATAATATAAATCTTTAGCAAAAGATTTACAATTTGGATATCCAAAAACCGATCCAAAATAAACCGCACTAAATCGGATCGGATTTTTTTAATTAGTCATCCAAAAACCGAACTAAACCGCAACTAATTTTATCTTTGGATCGGATGAATTTTTACCTTAAAACTTATTCAAACAGAACCGCGAGCACCCATGAGTATCACATTAATAAATCAAATGAATATTTGTTTAAGAGAAATTATTTTTCTATCATTAAAAGCATTATAATAATCAAATATCATCATTAATCAAAATTGTCAAAAATATTTTTAATATTTTTTGAATTTTTATTCTTCATAATACTCAATAATCAATTTTTTATTGAAAAAATGTTAAAATATTAGTGTAATCATTATAAACGATGAATTTTTTTTCTTGTGCTATTATTATATCTAAAATACAATAATTAACTAATAATGTTTTTAATTCATAAAAATAACCATTAATATTTTAATTTATGACTTCATGTACCGGTACACTTGAATTACCGATACACTTGAATTATTCAAATTCAAGTGTACCGTAGAAGCTCCCTTTTTATAAACTAGTGTGTGAGTCTGTGCGATGCACAAGTAATAAAATAAAAATAAAACGAAACATGTTAATATGTACTATAATGATATATTTTAGAATCGACTCTATAACATACTCCCTCCGTCCCAAAATGTAAACAAATTTGACTTTTTAGGTATATTTGACTATTGATGTATTTGGTCCATAATATGAGCTAGATACATCAATAGTCAAATGTACCTAAAAAGTCAAATTTACTTACATTTTGGGACGGAGGAAGTATATATGTCCTAAAGCTAAGGCAGATGTTGATTTTTCTCAACAACGAAAAACACTTAATTGAAGTGCCTAGTTTCCTTGATAGAAAAAATTCTCCCTTCTGCCTAAACCTTTTTTCATTCTTGTTCATCACTTCATTAGAGAGGGGTGATTTTACGACATTTTTTGTCTAGATTCACCCCTCAACATTTTTTTTTCTTCTCTTTCAATATAATTAAGTGATTTTTCACATATATCAAAAAAAATTGTGTTTTTCTTTTTGTGATTTTTCCGTCTAAATGCGGTGTTGTGTTGTTTGTCGCCTTATGTTTGCTTATATATAGTTTGAATTTTGGTCGCTGCATATTTCATGCAATATTTTTATCAACTAAACTAAATTCACCGAGACTTTCATTAAAAGGAAACTCAAGAGATTTTTATATACTCCCTCCGTCCTAAAATAATGATCCTTACGCGTATTAATGCATAATTTGAATCATTAATATCTTTAGTTTTCTTTCATAAAAAATTATAAAATTTAAATATTGTAAAAATATTTCTTGAGACAAATCAAACAAAATGTTATTTATTAATATTTGTCTTTATATACTAATGAAAAAATACGATCAAAATAAACATCAACGGTGACCATATGTTTTGGAACTAAGGGAGTAGTAAAAATGAATTGTGCATATATTTTTAAACTTGCCAAGTTGCCAACGGATCATTCAGATTTTTAATAACATGCCAGACTCAATCATAAAAAATAATACTAAACCTATAATATACTATAGGCCATGTTTAAGCCTTCAAAATTCAAACTTTGATAGAACAAGTTTAACATATTGTGCAGTTGACAAATTTTTGGCCCAATTTCACTTTTGATGTTGAACCAGCGTATGGTATTATTGGTTAAGTTAATTGAGCTAAGAATTAAGAAGTTGGATGTTCAAAGTTCAAATCTTGGTAAAAGAGAAAATTAATACGGTAATATATTAACAATTAACATTGCTTATCGGAAGAAGAAAAAAAAAGTGTGGAGTAATTTATTATTGGTAAAAAAAATTCTCCATTTGTTTTATTTTACTATTTTTAGTTTAATTATTATTATTAATATTGTGAAACTGTGTGGGGTTAATATATTAAAATTTATAAAATAAAATACTGAAAATTAAAATGTTTAACCTGCCTCGTTTGGCCCGGCTTATTTTCTACTTTTTTTTTTCTCTTTAAAAATAGTAAAGAAGGGAAAAATTGTGTTTGACTCTACTTCTTTTTATTTTTTACTTCTTTACTTTATTTTTCTAATACTTTTAGGGAGACATATGGCTAAGTTCAATTTTATACTTCTCTATTTCGTTTAAGCAAAATAGAAAAGTAGAAAATAAGTCGGGCCAAACGGAGCTTAATATAGGTTAATCTCTAATTTGTGTGTATGAAAATATATTTGTTGAAAGAGGGAGATTTTTAAAGTGTTAAACATGTTTTTAGTCCATATAAATATTAAAATTATTGAGTTTTAGGGGGGTGTATTCAATTAAGATTTCGAAGGATTTTAAAAGACTTTTTTATGATAAAATAATTTTGTGGTATTCAATCAAGACTTTTATAAAATTTAAGAAAATCCGTTGGTATTCAATCAAGACAATTAAGATTTTTTTTTCAAGGCAACGAAATCTAGCGGTATTCGATTGAGATTTCTCAAGACTTCTAAAATGTCTCTTGTTATTCAAAAATCTCAGGATTTTAATAGATTCTTTGATGGAAAGGATTTTGAGAGACTTTTTAATTAAAAATACAAAGAAAACACTTTCTCAACAATCTCACCAAAATTCATGAGATTTCATGAGACTCTTGTTTATTTTTTATTTTTTTATTATTATATATATATCATCCTTCATCAACTATCATAATCTTTAATATCCTTATCAATTTTTATCGTCTTTCATTGTTATATTCTTATTTGTTTTTCCTTTCTTCACTCTCTTCCTCCCTATCCCCCCACCCCCCGCTCACTTTGTATCTTATGTTTTTCCATTTTTTTAGTCTAAACGTCTATTGTTTTTATTTCTTGTGCTATATATTATTATTATTAATAATAATATTAATACATTTTTTTTCTAAATTCCTATTGTTATTGTTTCCTTTTATGTTTGGATTCATTGAATCCTTCAAAATCGTAAAAATTTGTAATATATTTTGAAATCTTAAAAAACTGAATTATAACAAATCCCACAAAACCTTGTGTTAAGAATCTTGATTGTAAAAAGTCTTTTACAAAAAGTCTTTTAAAGTCCCACAAAATCAATATAATCCCACAAAGTCTTTTAAAATTTACAAAACTTTTTTCAATAAAATTGTCTTTCAAAATCCCAATCCAATACACCTCCCTTAATCCTACAAAACCTTTTTGACATTTTCTCTCATTACTTTAAATCAACTCATGTATATCCATTAATATTTTAATTATTTTTTGAAGTCATGTTCCGTACATTAAAATTTGAATTGGTTTGTAAAATTTTAATTTTTTTTAATAAGTTAAATATGAATTTTTGATGTTTTTACGAATAAATGTTCATATTTAATTTATCATTTGTTAAATTAAAATATGAAATTTTTGTGGGAGTAATTTTTATAATATAATAAACATGAATATAAAACATCGTTAAACAGTATGAAGAGTGCACATTGTCGACTAAAACATAAGGACTAAGTACTGTCAAAAAAGTTTAAAGAGACTAAACTCAAAATTTTAAATATTTATAAGAACCAAAAATATATTTAACTATTTTTAAATAATTTTCAATTATCTAGAATGATTGTGTATATATATATATATATATATATATTCCAAGTTGGGTTGTAATCCGAGTTATATATGGCGAAGCATATGCACTTTGAGAGTTTTACTAAGAGAGGGGCTGAGATGGAATGTAGGCACTGGAAATGGTATTCGTGTGTGGTCGGATAATTGGGTTCTCAAGCAAAACAATGATTGTATAAAGTCGTTGACTTACCCGGTTAATCCAGATCTCCGTGTTATGGAGCTGCTGCGGCCTACTGGTAAAGAGTGGGATGTGGAGCTAGTTCGTAGCCTTGTTTGTAAAGAGGATGTGGATAATGTGTTAAACACGCCCCTTCTTGAGTTGGTGGTGGATGATACTAGGTGTTGGTGGCCAGATGCGCGAGGTATGTTCACCGTCAAATCAGCCTACAACCTTGCAATTAATAATTTGATTGATACTTCACACTTACACACACATGGTGATTGGTCTCTAGTTTGGAACTTGGAGGTGCCCCCGGTGGTCAAAAAATTTATTTGGCGGATGCTTAGAGATTGTCTCCCAACTAGATCAAAGCTCATAACTAAAAAGGTACATTGCCCTCAAACTTGCACTAGATGTGGATATAATGAAAATTCGTGGCACCTTTTTGTAACTTGTCCGGTGGCCATAGATACATGGAAAAGTTTGTGGTTATGGGATATGTTAGAACAACATGTGTTAACCGCGGGTGGTATGGTTGATTTGTTCTTTAATATTGCACCTCAAATGTCTCAGGTTAAGCGAGGCATGTGGTGCACGACCATGTGGAGCTTTGGAAAAGTCGCAATTTAAAGCTGTGGAATGAGATTGATGAGAGTGTAACAACAGTCTACCAACGTGCAACAACATTTCTGAACCAATGGCAGTGGGCACACCTACATGATGCCCCTGGGGTAGGCCAAGCAACTCGGCCAACTCATGTCAAGTGGGAGAGACCACCGCTGGGTAAAATTAAGTGCAATGTCGATGCGGCTTTTGGTGAGAATAAAGTGGGCATAGTGTATCCGTGATCATAACAGTGACTTTGTAATGGCAAAAACTATGTGCTACTCTCCCTTGCTTAGTGTAAAAGAAGGTGAAGCTCTTGGGTTGTTACAAGCTATCCGGTGGATTGGCAATATGGGACTAGATAATGTCATTTTTGAATTGGATGCAAAAGTTATCGTTGATAGCTTTAATAAGCCTTACAATGACCTTTCCTACTTTGGTTTTATTATTAAAGATTATATTAGTAGTCTTAATAATTTTTGTCCAAACTCGTTGGTTGAGTTTTCTAGGAGGCAAGCTAATGTAGTTGCTCATGAATTAGCAAGAGCGGCTATGTATATGGCTAATCCTCAAGTGCTAGAGTTGATGTTAAATTGTATTGTTGATGCTTTTAATAATGATACTCCCTCCGTCCCAAAACTATTGTCCTTTTAGCATTTTAGTTTTGTCCCAAAATTATTGTTCTTTTTGCAAACCAATGTAAAGTTAATGTTAGTTTATCAATTGTACCCTTACAAAAGTTAAAGTATTAATTAAATATATTTTCTCTTTCTTAATAAAGTAAGGGTAAAATATACTTAACTTATCAATCTTTATTGTTTCTTAATCCACGTGCATAACTTTAAAAGGACAATAGTTTTGAGACGGAGGGAGTATGAGATAAGCTTGTTTCCCTAAAAAAAATGTATCAGGGGTTGTCTCCTGTGGATACGTCACCGGAGAGAATCCAATGTTGGTCCACCCTCGATTCTTTTTGTTTTGATTGAATCACTTGTCAAAAATTGGAATGGTGTAGATTTAGGGTATGTTTGGTTTGACTTTAAATAGAATTGATTTTGGTAGAATTGATTTTGATAGAATTGATTTTATCAGAATTGATTTTAGTAGAATTGATTTATGTTTGGATACAACTATGTAAAAGTGAGTTGAAAGATAAATTTCAGTGTAAAAATCATACTTAAAGCCAGAAGTTACAAATTCTAGCTTATTGCAGAATCAATTATGCTTTAGTATAACCAAACACCATAAAATTAATCCAGAATCAATTCTACACATCTAGAATTGTTTTTGGCTCATTCAAAAGCTAAACCAAACACACACTTAATGGAACAAAATTTTATGGGAGAGAATTCACTCCCATGTATTGGACAAAAGAGCATAAGACAAATTTTATTTTGCACAAATTTTGATGGTCAAATATATTTTAAAAAAAATATTCAAATATTCCTGTCCAATCCCTTAGTTTTCAGTTTGTCCAACAACAATTTTAAAATTAAATACAAAATAAAATTAAAATTATCAATACAGTTTCTAATTTTTAGAAGATCAAAACGCATCCTTAATTTAAATAAAAATCATTTAAAAATATATAGAAGATTAACTTATTCACCAAGGCAAGTTAGCCTAGTGGCCAAGTCAATGTTTGTCTAATGATACTTGACTCCAACTCCGATGCCTTGGAGAAAAAGTAGCCGAATTCACAACCAAGATCAATTTTTTATAAATTTTTAAAGTCTAATTAAATAAAGATCAAATTTTTATAAATATTAAATTTTTATTATAATGATTTTTAAAATCTTGTTCATATTTATTTTTTTTTACACAAAAAAAATGCTATGAATGTTATCCTCATAAATTTAATTCAGTTGATTAGAACATCACATATTATATAAGTGGTTAAAGTTCTCTAAACATCCGGTTAATCATTTTAAGAGTGGTTTGTTAAGACAACTTGAAAAAAAAAAACATTTACATTCTTTTATCTTGTTACCAATAAATAAATAAATAAAATTCCTTTATTTATGACGCAAAAAATCATATTCCGTAAAAAAAAGATAAAATTAAATTCCTACAAATATTTTCTCTTTGTCCCCATAAAATAGATCAAGTGGTAAGAGTTTGAGGATATGAGTTGGATAAAGAGAAATCTAGGATCAAAATCTTATAGAAACATTTATCATTTCGATGTAAAGACAAAAATATAATAATTTATATTTTCTCTTTATAAATAAACATTGCGAGTAATGTACACACCAAAACGACAACACCGTATTGCTTAAATCTCATTGAACTCTTCATTCTCCAAAAACAAGACCCATCATCCAAAAATGGCGACACTGGTAGAATTGCTACCAAAAGAATACGGCTTTGTTGCTATCGTTATCGTCATCTACACTTTCCTCAATTTCTACATGTCCCATCAAGTTGGCTTAGCTCGCAAGAAGTAATTTTTTTTGCCTCAATTTTTATTCTTATATATAGATGCATGTTGTGTGATTTTGCTTACAAGGTGTTTGTTGAAATTCTTCACAGGTACAAAGTTTTTTATCCAACCCTTTATGCTACTCAATCTGAAAACAAAGATGCCAAGCTCTTCAACTGTGTTCAGGTATCTTTCTATATATGGGTTTGGTTCAACCCTCTAGGTGAAATTGTTGGATTTCATTCTAAGTTGAAGTTCAGATTTGTAGATCTTGCTTTCATGCTTAAATTAATTGTTCAAGTGGCTTGTAGAAAATGTGTCTAAATGTAAATTAGTTTACTTTAAACTCACTTTTAACTAAAGTAGAATTTACACCAAAAGTTAGTTGGTCCAGTGGTGATTGGCGCTGGACTTGATAGGAAGGATCCCGATTTGATCCGCCGCAACTCCCCTTGTGAGGGAATTGAAACCACTTGATGTCAGAACTCGTGTCGAATTGGATTAGTCGGCCCAGTGGGCTGATACTCATACTGGTGGTGAAAAAAAAAATCAAATTTACTAATACAATTGACTCATGGATGTAGAAGAATGTATGATAGGTTTGGGTTTTTTCAATAATTAATCTTGTAACAATAATTCAATAAGTAACAAGATATGTTTTCTTTGAAACAAAAATAACACGATATGTTAAAAATATATTAAAGGGTATATATTAACATTGTGATTCTTGTGTTCCTTGTTGTGGTATAGTTGATGAATAGAGCTTTTTTTTGGCTTATTGATATGTTCAAAATATATTAAAGGGTGTGATATGAACATATTGCTTTTTTTGCGCATCTTTTCTTTGAATTGTGATTATATCTTGTGTTTTTGGTGAGTGCAGAGAGGGCACCAAAACTCTTTGGAAACAATGCCCATTTTCTTTACTTTGATGATTTTGGGAGGGTTGAAGCATCCTTCCATTTCTGCTGTCCTTGGAGTACTCTACACTGTTGGTAGATATTTCTACTTCGTAGGCTATGCTACTGGTGAACCCAAGAACCGTCTCAAATACGGGTAACTAAAATTTACAATCAACTATTATTGTTGTTTTTTTAATTAAAACCATGATTGATTGATCTGTAAGTGAATTTATCTGCTGACAGGGCATTTTTCTTGCCGGCATTATTGGGGCTTATGATCTGCACACTTTCATTTGGATGGAGTCTTGCTAGGCAGTGATTTGAACTTTTGTCATACCCTTTTGATAATATGAGGTTTGTTGAATCATTAAATAATGTAAGACCAAGAATTGCAAATGAATAATGTAGTTTTGTTGTGTTTAATTTTCTTGATAGCCTTACAGTAAGGACAAGTTTAGAGTTTCAAGATGGTTTTTGTGATATGGATCGTTGTTTCTTTGTGAACTTGACTATTCTTCAATTAGATAGCTTGATCTATACAAATATTGTTTTGGCAGAGTTGGTAATGTGCTTGTCCTGCACTAAAATGATGCTAGTTCTATTTGTGGAGTAGTCTAATTGGGATGATGTTTTATGCAATTTTGAATAAATCTGGTTTCTCAATCCGGACTTAGAATTAGTTTCATAACATGTCCAAAAAGTCTAGGTTGTGGTAGTACTTTGGTCATGTACTGGTGGTCGAAAATTCTGAAAATATAGCTTGACAAGTTATTCCCCTGTTTTTCGTTTTATATTTGGCGGATTTTGGGGTGTGTTATTAGTCTTTCTTATTGGGTTTTGTCTAACTGCAAGGGAATATTGGGTTGAAATGTGCCTTTTCAAAACAAAACAAAAAACAAGTGTCGAAATGTAGACTAGGATATAGGAAATCTTACGATTTCAGACATCAAGTGTACCATACGCGTATGCATACCGTATTGCATCCATACCTGTTATGTATTTAAATATTACACTTTGTATCTTCCAAATCCCTGTTTGCACTGTGCACTTTGGATTTCATCCACAAACATACTGTATTTGGCAAAATTACATGACTTATCATTAGACTTGAATTTAAGTCTCCAAAATTACATGTTAGGGAATTTAAAAGTAGTAATTTTGTATTGGAAAAGACAACATGTTAGTAACTTATAAATGGTTGAATGCACAATTTTTAAGACAATTTCTATATTAAGTTTCTTAAAATGTGCCTTAAGGGCACATGTTAATTTTCCCCTTTGAGTGAAGTTAGAAAAAGTTAATTTCTCAATGAATCAAATCAAGCTATGATTTGCAATCCAAACATCCTGTAAACATGTCAAGTAATTATCAATTATGCTGCACATGAAGGCAAATTTTGTTTTCAGAAAGAAAACAAAAACTAATACAGATCATTGCACTTAGAGTTACATGCCATTCCAAAGCATGCTACTAAAGTTATTTAGTTTAGAAGCATTTTAAGTATGTGCTTCAAGAAGCATGCATATACGTGAATGTTTGTTTTCTCATTTTGTAGTACCAATAAAAGATACTAGTTCACATCAAACCACTACGACATAATTAATGTGCAGATTACAGACAAAATATTTTAAGATTAGCCATCGAAAACAGCAGCATCCTTGTTGGAGTTGTTGACTTGTACTGGTGCATCATACTTGCTAAATAGTCTGTAAGATGAAATAAGTGAAAGCAAAACATAGCAAACCACAGCAACAAATGTGATAACTAATGATGTTTTGGTTTTGTGACAAAATGAACCAAATGATCCACAAGCTGAACTCCATGCTGCTGAGGGGACTCCCTTCTCAGCAAGGTACAACACCTCTGCTAATACAGCTCCAGCAGCTAGGATTATGTAGGTTAGCACCTATAGGATATCAAACACAAATTGAAAAATATTTAATTCTTTAAGGTGTTGATTAATAATATGATTTCCTGCATTTGCACTATTATATAGGGTGTTTTTGGTCTTTTTCTCACTTAACATATCTCTCTAAATGAGTCCTTTGATTAAAGAAAAAGTGAGATATTGACCTGGTCAAGCAAGAAGAAAGTCCAAGCTCTAGACATGGTTGAAGGGTGGGGAATAGCAACAAAGACAGCTGATAATAGTGAATATCCTGCACAAATGCCATTGGCATGCACCAAATACCTACAAAATGCAAAATCCAAAAATAACAAAATTATTGCTTTTTCACATTTGTGCTGGGACCGGGGTTCGAACCTGGGTATGCCCGCTTATTCACCTTTAAGGATGAATTTTAAGCTATTAGACTACCTGACCAAAAAAAAAATTAATATTTTGGGACAAAAACAATATATGTAAAGGGGGAGGGATCAAATTAAAACTTTGAACTAGAAATGATATAGAAAAAAATAAAAAAAATAGAAAGTGAATCAATGTTAGTAATTAAATGTGTTCTTTTAAATGAAACCTCTCTTCTAAATCTCATCAACCATTCAATGTTAGAGAGCAGTTAAACACGAGTTGGAGAGATTTTGCCCCCCTTATCTCGAAGAATGAATCAAACCAAAACAATCGATGAAAAAAGGTCAGACCAACTAATAAGGATGCAACTTAATCAAGTATATTAGGTTCATATTAAAAGTATTTTGAAAGTCTACAAATCCTAACTCAACTCGTAGAAAATATCAAAATTGTTCGGTCAGACGTCCATAATCAGAGTTCAAACTATGATTCCTACACATTATGTGTGTGAGTTTTCAATAGTTTATAATTTTGTTTACGTAAAAAAAATTATTTCGAAAATCTATTTAACTATAAGTGTAAGGCCACAATTGGTAAAAATAATATTTTAAACCTATCAAATCAACCTACTTAAATTAATACAAATAGTATTGTCCAGGACTGAGCAGAGGCCCAATGTGGCGCAAGCTCGACCCAACAAGCAGTAGGCCTAGTCCAACGGATTCGTCTAGAGACTCTCAAGTGCTCCTCCTCGGATTTAGCACATTGAACATGTGCCTTAGTGGATTAGAACCACGTTTAACTGCTAATAGCGCACATTCATGACATGTCACGGGAGATAGATATGCCCGACACGTCAACGCTAATGGATAGGCGCACACACTAACACACTAGCATGAGTTCTACTTATCACTCCATAATAGATGGCGTGGACCACGTTGTCCTCATTTGTCCGCTCGTCTCGCAATTGCTAGTAATTGTGGCTCTATGTTGAGGACAATGTATATTTCTCTCATATAGAGGACTAACTATCTTATTCTACGTGTGAACGCAAAACATTTAAAAAAATTATTTTTAGCAAGTCATCTCATCTTTGTGATCTGGTGCGATCAAATATTTTCTTAAATACGTTTGAATTTCTTTACCTGACCCTAATTAGGTGTTATACAAAGGTCTAACAAAAGGTCTTATACTTTAAACTTCATATTACGTAAGACTAAGAATTTTCGTTTGTCAACATACAAAAAACTATAAAACTATTTTCTTCAAAAACAATTGAGTAATATCTTCATCATGTTTATGAATAAAATTTCAATTTTCAAAAGACTAAAAAAAAAAAACTAAAAACATGAAAATTATACATTTACAGCACACATGATTGATAGTACCTGAAAGCACCAAGATCTGAATATGCAACAGAACCATATTTATTTTCCTCTGAATTCTTAAGCATAATGACAAGAGCTGTTACACATAAACCAATAGGAAACAAACGCAAGAAAGTCTCTACAATACGAAGCAATGAAGCTTCTTTGCCTTCAAATTCTTCATCATCAACTACTACTGAATTTCCCATGGAAGATCTTGTAGCTAATTCAACACTAGTTTCCTTGTCCATTATTAGTATTGTGTGTATAGCTACAAATAATTAATTTGTTTTGGTTGGATAATTGGCTCAATTTCATTGCACATAAATATGATATGGCCTTGAAAGGAACAAGAAGGCCAACCACTTGGTGTTAGCATTCAATGTCACATTAAATTACATCATTATGGGAAACAACCTATTCCCAAGGCAATTACCTGGTCACTTAGCTATTCCCTTCGACTAAAATTATAAGCAACTTTCACGTTTTAAAAGTAAAAGTGGTTTATAATTATGATCGAAAAAAGTACTATATTTGATTATGTTTTAAATAAATAGAATAAAATATATTTTAAATATAAATTGTCCGATGTTAATCAAACTATTTAAACCATAAAATAAAAAAGATATACCAATTACATAATTTTTTACTGCATGTAATTGGGTTTCCACACCAAATAGTGGCGGTAGAACACATAACAGACAAATGAGTTTTGTGAAATTATTAGAAGATTATTGGTACTCTTTCTTAGTTACTTTGACTCAATTATTAGGTGATGATTGCTTAAATGAGGCCTCTCGGCTCTCTCCATTAAATCTCTTCTTTCTTTATTCTTTTTTTCCTTCTTTGTTTTAACTTTCTTTGTCCATTAATTAAATATCTAGTATTCATTTTTAAGATGTGAAATTTTAACTACTAGAATACCTGATAAAAAAAGTCTCCATAAGTATTTCTAAAAATGTCCATATATTAATAAAAAATATCAATTTGCATTTTTTAAAAATAAATTTATCCTCTCTATATCATGATATCAAGCAATCAATAATTATAAAAGTATATATAATATTCATTAATGTTATAAATATTTTTTTGATCTTAATTATAAAACATTGTTGAATAAATCCCTTGAATTAAAAAAAATTATAGCAGTAATAAATTTGTTGACAGTGATTGTTTTCTTTATAATTTTACCCTTATTTTTTTAATTTTTACCCTTTATTTATATTTTATTATAATGTTTATTTTAAAGTGTAGAAAAATAGGTAAAAAAAATAATAATAAATATGATTAAAAATTGAAATATAATCATATAAAAAGAGACATTGTTTTTTTAAAAAAAAGTCTTATAATTATAGAGGAAGTTACTAGTGTCAAATGACCAATTATCCCAAAAGCTTAAGCTGTTAGGAAAGGCCACATCAACGGTTTTATATTATTTCTAACACGCCCCCTCACGCAAGAGCCCATTGGGCTTGAAGCGTGGATAATGCATAGGCACACCTACCATATGCTTAATATTCCACTTGTAATTAGAAAGTGAGGGGAGCGAGAATCGAACTCTAGACCTTTTAGCCATAGAGGCTCTGATACCATGTCAAATGACCAATTATCCCAAAAGCTTAAGCTGTTAGGAAAGGCCACATCAACGGTTTTATATTATTTCTAACAACTAGTTGACTTGCTAAATGTTGTACCATCAACATTAATGAACAGTTGATTTAAAAAACATTAATGAATCTGTATTAAAAAAAAACATTAATGAACGTTGAAAAAAGTTTAGAATTGATGCCAATAAACCCTACCACCATTACCATGACCAACTTGTGTCACGAGTGATGATTATCAAAACAACCTACTTACCATGCCAGCTAGAACTAATGTAATTCACTGAAACTACATGAAGATGGTCTCACTTACTCTTTCATCCTAAATTATACATAAGATACTGTACTCTGTAAATCAATTGAACAAACTCTATCATTATCATTTTAGATTTTTAAATTGTAACTCGTTGTCTTTATTTGTAAATATAATGTATCAAAATCATAGCACATTCACAATAATCTTTTCTGTCTATTTTTCATTATGACAAGCAAAATACTTTTAATATGAAGTTTTTTATTATACGTGGATGTGAAGTTTTATTGATATACATATACTTATTTACTAGTTTTAGTTCTTTAACTTTTTTTGTATTTAAGGGTGTAAAATTTAAGCACGAACCTTACATTTTAAGATGACTGAAACCACTTTATATTAGAACGTAGTCGGAACTCTAAATTATTATGATCGATCTCTTTTTCTATGAATTAGAGGGTAATACTTTTTTAAAAAAAGGTGTAAGCACACAAGTCAACAATTGCTTTTGGCCAAAATATTCTTGCATTTCGTGTGGGGAATTATTCGTAACATATATCAGTCCTCCACCAAAACAGAAAAGCATAATATAATGTTGACAAAAATGAAAACACGGATCAATATAGCTAGTCCAATTTTGCGGACCAAAATTAAAGACTTTTTAATGTAAGGGAGCAAAACTCCAACTAATTCATCAAAACAAGGACTTGTACTAAAATATAAGATATTTCGACTATATTATATAAATTAAAAATATAATTAATAGTAAAGAGAAATTATGAGTTACTCTTTTCGGACACAAATATATAAGTAAATTTGATTTTTTTGGTATATTTGACTATTGATGTATTTGACTCATGAATAAATTTGACTTTTTTTGTATATTTGACTATTGACATTTGACTATTGATGTATTTGACTTTTTTTTTTTGTATATTTAGAGAAATCAAATTGTATTTTATCTCACTCTACTTCTTTAAAAAAAATTTCCCTCACCTCATCTCCATCTGTTGAACCAAATATACCCTTAAAAATGGAAGTAGTAACAAAATAGATTAACTCGACTAATAGAAGTCAATCTAAATGTTTATTAATTACGAGATTAAAAAATTTAGTAACAAATCCAAAGTTATAATTTAGTCAAAATAAAAAGAGAATAACATCGTTCAAAATGTTACTAAAAAAAACATTCCTAAAAAACATAATAAAAAATTCTTATGTATATATTTTAGTACTTTTTTTTGACAAAATATATTTTAGTACTTATCTTCAATTTATTATTTTTTGGTTACATAAGTTCCTTATCTTCAATTTATTAGAATTGATTTAGCTATTTTCTTTTTTTGGTCAGGTTGATTTAGCTATTTTATTTAAACTAAAAAACAAAAAATTGATTTTCCTGAAAGTTAGGAGGATTAAAAAACAAAAAAACAAATAAAAATACTGTAATTTTGTTTTATTTATAAGTATTAATTTTTTTTTATAAATAAATAAGATGACAAAGCTATGACAAATTCATTTATAAATATCGATCTTTAACCCAAAATAAAATAATGATCATGTGTTTACCGTGAATTAAACTAAAGCTGGTAAGTGGAATCTTTCTCAAGCAAAAAAAACACTATAAAAATTAAATTAAATAAAAAAGCGCGTTTGCACGCAAGCCAAAAGCTATAACAAACAACAACGACAACAATACAACTTGAAAAAGGACTCTGTTTTTTGGCGACACTTCATCATCATCTTCTTCAAACACCTTCTTCTGGAAGCTTCTTCCTTTTCACTTCATCGATTCCGATCGTTCCAATTTCCACTTCAATGGCTACGATCGGACACACCAACCTTAACGCCAAATTGGTATACATCAATTCTCAATTCCCCGTTTTTTTTTCTTTGTCAATTTAGTTTTTGTATCACAAAAACCTAAATTCGTTTTTTTTTAATTTGTTTTAAATTGATTGATTTGGTTTATTGAATTTCAGGTTTTGCTTGGGGATATGGGTGCTGGAAAATCAAGCCTTGTTTTGCGTTTTGTTAAGGGTCAATTCCTTGAATTTCAGGTTTTTTTCTTTTTTGATTTAGTAACTTCTTAATTTGATTAGTTGTATGTGGAATTCAAATTTGTTTGGATATTTTTTTTGGGTTTTTAGGTTTAGTAGAAAAATCACCTTTTTTTTTTCAAGGAGGAAAATTGGTATTATTTTTTTTGCCCCTTTTGCTCATGTTTTGTCACTTTATGTTTTTGAGTTAGCGTATGTTTGGTTTTAATTCTAGAGGAGCTAGAACTGAGTTTAGAATTGATTTTTACACTCGAATTTTTTGTTCAATTCAGTTTTGCATGAATATATCCAAACATAAATCACTTTATCTTCAAATCAATTTTTATCGGAATCAATTATGCCGAAATCAATTTTTTTCACTGCAGAACCAAACATACACTAAATTGAACCTGGGGTTTTTCTGTTATGATTTTCTAATGACATGGTTCTAAATCATTGATACTAATATGATCGAGTACTCTAAGTTTTAGCTTTTTAAATTTCATCTGAATTTGATTATGATATATTACATTTAATCTGTTAAAATCTATAGTTGGGCTATACTTTTGATTACTTATCACTTGCATAATGCATAGTGCATAGAAATATTTCCTTAAAAATTCAAACTGGATGTTGCTTTACTACTAATTACTAGTTATCAAATATTCATGTTATTGTTTACAAGTTATTAACA
The DNA here is from genome assembly GCA_951804385.1 of Trifolium dubium. NCBI lineage: Eukaryota > Viridiplantae > Streptophyta > Magnoliopsida > Fabales > Fabaceae > Trifolium > Trifolium dubium. The sequence goes on along the minus strand of OX638069.1, from coordinate 7,775,047 downwards.
ATTCACGTTAGAGTACCGGTACTTATGGGGAAAAAGATGGGTACATACGAGTAATTCCTCTTAAAGTATATATACCCTGTAAAAAGTGTGATAGGGATAGGGATAGGGAGTGTTTCTTCTGATGTATATGGTAATGTATGCACTTCAATGGTTTTGGATTCTGAGAACTGTTATTTGTTGCTAATACTTCAAAATTAAACATATGGACTTGTGGACATTGCGAAGTTGAATTTATTTGGTCTATTCTGAAACAGGAATCAACAATAGGGGCTGCATTTTTCTCCCAGACATTGGCAGTAAATGACGCCACAGTGAAATTTGAGATTTGGGACACAGCAGGACAAGAGAGATACCATAGCTTGGCTCCCATGTACTATAGAGGCGCTGCTGCTGCTATCATTGTCTATGACATTACTAACTTGGTAAGATATCTTTTTCTTTGAATATTTCTCATTACCTAGGTAATAGTATTTAATATAGTTTTTTTAGCTGTGTATACAATATACATTTAAATGTGCAAGTAATGCGGAAAAATTTATGGGGAATCAACAAACCGTTATTGGTGCAAAATGTTAAGAAAATGACTAAAATGAAGAGAAGATCAATTTTGCTAGTTGGCTTCTTTCTTTCAATACGTGTGTTCATTTTCCTTTCTTTAGGGCCCAGACTCCAGATACCATGCTTAGAATATTATAGTGTTTTAATTGTTTATATTTAGTTTTTTACTGTGTTTATTTTTATATGATTATTTCTTTGTTCACAGGATTCATTTACACGAGCGAAGAAATGGGTCCAAGAGCTTCAGAAGCAAGGTATTTTCTGATTAGTTCTGAAGTTTTCTTATTCTTATAGTTATATGTATGTTTTTATTGAGTGAAATAAAAATTATAGATTGTAAAAAGGAAAACCAAGGTAATTATTAACTGTTTACAAATTTCTGATGCAAACTATATCTAAAGCAATTCTGACCACATTATTAAATATTCCTTTTGTGAAATTCATTTTTCTTCTTTCTATTTAAATGAACTTGAATGTTAGAATGACTTTCATCAGTTCAAAGAAAGTATGAAACTATGAATTCATGACCTGTACCAAACATATAGATGAGCTCAAACATGGTTTATAATACAATACATGATGTGTGACAGTGTGAGTGATGACTATACGAGATAATTGTGAACAATTAGACATATTCAACTTCAAGGTTCTCTTTGCAGAAACACCTATTGAACTTTGAGTTAATTTAAAACTAACTCATGCTATTTAAAGATTTATTGAAAAAAAGAATTATTTTTTCCTCTACATGTTACCAATGGACCCCGCTCTCAGTGACTTGCTTTCTAGATAAAGAAAGAATGGATAAAGCATGTGTTGTGAATAGTAAATAGAGGATTTGCTTTGATTCTTTGAAGTATTATATTAAACATGATATTTTTATTCCTTGCTTCATTAAATACAGGGTTTGAGGCAGCTGACAGCTGTAGTTGATTATATATCAAATAATTATTCATTCTGGTTTTATTGCAGGGAATCCTAACATGGTCGTGGCATTTGCTGGTAACAAAGCCGACTTGGAAGATAAGAGGAAAGTGACAGCTGAAGTAAGTGTTATCATATTTTCAGTTTTTCCATTATTAAAGTGACAACAAATCAACAAGTAGATTCTTATTTCACTTAAGCTACATATTTTAACTATTCTATTTCTGAGCATCTTCAACTTGAGCTTTTATATTCAATGCTTGCATTTGCATCATGAGAAACTACTTGTTCAAAGGTTCATTTTGGATTGACTTCTAGCTTATGGAAGTTTCTTAATTAAATAGGAATTTAGTTCCAACTGAAAAAGCCCTTGTGAAGTTGTAATTTTACAAGTGGGGTAAGTTAGAAGAAGGAGCTTCTAAAAAAGTTGACACATAGAAGTCGATTTCAACAACTGCTTATTTAAAAGGTTATTTGAGTGGGCTCTAAACACGTATGTTAGTAGGTCTATCTATTATCAATGCTTCTAGTTTAGGTTAACAGATTGTCTATAAGCCCCTCCTATACAATTGGATGGACGGATTAATTCTTTGTTGGTTTCACCGGGATTAAAACTGGTGGTAAAGTGCCTTATATCATGCATTGCAGCTTTGATTCATAAGTCGATATTAATTCCAAAATGAAAATCACATAAACTTAACTTCGAAAGATTTAACTACATATAATATCTTGTATGTATATAAACAATTTCATATTTTTTTTTTTTTGATACACCTCTAATATGCCGGTGACATTTGTTGAAACTACCAACTTATGAGCTCATGACTCTTGTTTCTTGTAAAATGCAGGAAGCACGTGTGTATGCTGAAGAAAATGCTCTGTTTTTCATAGAGACCTCTGCGAAAACTGCAGCCAATGTCAATGATATATTTTATGAAATAGGTGCAAGTCCTTTCCTATCACTATATACACTTTATGCTGCTTAATACGTGATTTTTTTAAAAAAAATTCTTCTTCAATTTAATTGCATAAGCATAAATCAAATAAGGGAGAACATAATTTATCAGTCCAAAGAGGAGGAAGGAAAAATGAAAACTCCCCTTTTGAGGAAAAATGAAAATTCTGTATACTATTGAAATAATAGAGGCTTAAGTAGATAATTAAATGGATGAGAAAGAAAATGTACACTCAATAGTCAATACAATAAGATATTTTCTAATTCATATTGATTTTTGAAGTGTAATAATTACATACATATTGCTGTCTCATTCACACAAATAATGATTTCTCTATGATCCTCTCTCAATGTATTTAGAAATATTGTGAAGACATGGTAAGATATATGCTAACATATAACATTGTTTGACTTGCTATTGTTCACATAAACAGCAAAGAGGTTACCAAGGGCACAGCCAGCGCAAAACCCACCCGGAATGGTTCTTGTTGATAGACCCGCCGAAGGATCCAGAGCTGCATCATGTTGTTCATAATTATTTATTTTGCCTGATCCGCCTTAGTTGAACTCCTTTTATGTGTTTTTGTGTATACTTTACATACTTTGAGTCTTCGACAACAAGTTTATGGGCTGCAAATTACATAATGTAACTTGTTGGTCTGAATTATATCCTTTGGATGTTGAATTTTATCTGTTGATTGATCTGGTGTGTATATAAAGTGAAATACATGAAACTTGAAAGTCAAGCGGGTTGATTCATTGAGTTCAGCAATGTCAATAAACAAAATTGGAAGAATGAATCTTCTAAAAGATGATATAATAGAAGTATGAGTATCATTTTCGAGGTACAAAATAAATTTTGAAAATTGAATAAATGAAATTTGAATCTTATAAACTATATTCATGCTTACATTCTTTGAATATTAGATTATATTAGAATGAATCTTCTGAGTAATTGTTAAGATTGAGTTTTTAACAGAATATCATATTGGAACTGGAAATTAGTAATTAGTAATTATTATTTTTTATCATATATGTGCATCTATCAATCATTGATATTTTGTCAAGAAAAACACCAATGATTTATATACTTTATCAATGATTAAAGATTATATACTTTATCAATTAAAGTGATATGCTCATTCTTGAGAATCTATATTAGAGGTCGACATTGAAGGGTTTAGTGTTCAGTTCACCATCAACACATGACAGTAATTAGAAAATAAATAAAAATATGAATAAGATGATTTGTATTTTGGGTTTATCAAAGTATTAACATGAAAATTATGAGAACTTTAACTCTATTTGTGATCTTATTCAGCTTGAAGAATTAATTTATGTGGCATACTTTTAGATAAATAAATGACACGAGTTAACCAAATTTACATTAAAATGAAAAAAAATTCAAAAATTTATTTGTACTCTCTATACTAAAAGGTCCATGTGGGATAGCTCAAGTGGTAAGAGCTGGGGGACATGAATTGGGTAGAAAGAGGTCAAGAATTCAAATCATAGCGAGAGTATTTATATTTCTGATATACCAAAAAAAAATACTAAAAGATACTATAGTATATCTTCTTTTAGAAGTCTAGAACATATGAATTATACTCCTTCCATTTTAAAATGTGTGTTGCTTTTCAATTTTTTATATAACATTTTTCAATTCTACCCACTAACTACTATTTTATACATTATTTCCAAAAAAACAAAAAAAATACCGAAAATGATACTCATTTTAAAACGGAAGAAATATAACTAATGTTCGACTTGGATCATTTGAGGAACCCATAGCCTTCTAAAATGATTTTCCATACAGCAGGTGAATGATGATAGAAAATGCATAAAAGACATACTGTTGATTTGTGGAGATAGTGATAATTTAAAGTTAAATAAAATAAAAAGTTGAAAGATCACTTGTCATTCTTTGCCTTCTCCCTGTCGGCCCTACTGTCTCCAAAGTTTTCTTTTTTAGTTTTGTTTTGAAAAGGGGTGATTTTGGGTCTTTTCTTATCCAAAATCACTTATCTTTTTTTAATTTAAATAAGTAATTATCACATCAATTAGTTTTTTTTTTCGTCGTCTTAGTATGACGCTTGTTGATTTTTCTGTCTTGTGCGGTGTTTTGTTTTTCCGTTTTGTGCGGTATTTTGTCTTCCCGTCTTGTGCGGTGTTTATTGGTTCGAATAGAAAGATCAACATTGATCGGCTACGAATTCAACCAGTGATCAGTTCCTCAATGATGCAGATCCGAAAGTATAGGTATTCCGGTTACTTTATGTTTATCACATTATTTGTAGGCAAGATTATGCCATTAACTTAGATGCTGTGAGTTTGTTCACAGATTCGTTCTTTTTAGTTTTTAGTGGTGTTGAATTTGTATCAGTATTTGAATGAATGAACATTTTTTTATTTTTGTCAAAAAAAATAATGATAAAAGTTACTCTTGGAATAAGTTATCACCACTAAAACAAAACGCTAAAAACATCTCCAAGACCCCAACAAAGATTTTATCACCGTTTCTTGTTTTTTATTTTCATAAGACCAATAAATATATGTGGCAAATTGAGTTTTATAAAATTTGGTCGAATATCTCCAAGACCCCAAATTTGAGTTTTAATTTACAGCAATACTTTTCAGTTCATATATAAGTAAAATTGACTTTTTATATTCATTGAAAAAAATAATTTGCTACTATAAAATTTGAGGGAGTATTGTCTTGCTAGCACTTTTCTATAATTAGTTATGCTCTTAATCAACGGACAAAAGAATTAATTGAGCTATAGTACTTACGAGTTGTTTAAATATAATTCGTTGAAGTAAAATTATTCTAAGTTATATAAATGTGATGTGACACATTGAAGTCCATTAATAAATTTTAAAAGATAAAATATCTATAGATTTTTTGGTACATGAGTTACATATAAATTATGTTCATGCTTTAATTATCAAAAAAAAAAAATCACATCTTTTATTTATACATAGACGAAATGATAAAAAAAATATATATATAGATAAAATTGTAAATTTATCAGAAATTCACACATACAAAATTGAAGTATTGGAGATCAAATTTCAGTCATAAATATGCTGCTTTACAATTTTAACACTCTGCCATTTAATTTATAATTTTTAGACGAAATGACAACGTTAATCAACTTTTTCTTTACTAAGTGGAAGTATTGGACACTGCAGTGGCGTAGCTAGGGGTGGCATGACCAACCCCAAAAAAATAAAAGAAATTACTAATATATAATATTTAGGTGTATTATATTTCTTTGAGTGTTTTTCGTATGGTTCTTAATATAAATCAATTTTTATGGTTATAACAAATTTTAAGAAAATTATGAATTTGAAAAAATTATAATTTGTTATGTTAAAAATCATACGTAAAGTACCTAAAAAAGTAAATGAGTTTTGTGTAAAAAGACTTGAACATGAGATCTTTAAGAATAGAATAGTTAAATTAATACACTTGATCTTATGAAAATCAAAATTTTGTGAATCAAAAAAAATATCTGCCAATTATTTTATTTCATTGTTTTTAAATATTATGGTAATTTCTTACATATTTTCGTTAAACAATTTTAATAGGAACTGGGGTAGTAAATTTTGAAAAAAATATATTTTCTTCATAATTTTGATAACCAAGATTTATTTATTATATTTTTTGAAATAACAGAAAAGAAAATATCTTTCAAAAATACTTTTTTTTGGTTGGTAAAAAATACTCATTTACACATTATAATTTTTAAAGACATTTAATTAAATTTAAGGTATTTGATTAATTTAAGGTATTTAATTACAAATTTTGATTATCATTTTTATATTTATTATAACTTAAAATTCTTATATATAATATAATTATCGTATTATAATTTTTTTAAATAGCCCATTCGAGCATATTATTTGCTCGGCTCCGCCATTGACACCCACTTTTAAATATGACTAGTTAATTATAATTTTATCTTTTTTTTTTTTGACAAATGTGATTTTATCTTCTGCCTTCATATTTTACACCCAGTATTCAATTCATATATTTATTAAATTGAGTCCAGTTAAGATAACCATGAATAATTCCATGAGTTGGTAATAATTTTTATATATATATATATATATATATATATATATATATATATATATATATATATATATATATATATATATATATATATATATATATATATATATATTTGATAAGATATAATTATGCCAAATTAAATCATGATCACTTAAAATATATATAATAAATAAAAACTTGGCATAAAAAATCTTACTTTATATATAATTTGATAGCTAATAACATGATAAGTCTACATGAGTTTAAATTTAGTATGTACATCTACTTATTCATCTTTAAGAAGTAAAATTCTAGTAACTAAACTATTTAATTTAAAAAAAAAACCTTGATAAAATATCTGACAATGAAATCTCTACTCAAATTATGTAAAGAAAAATTAACTTAAACAATAGTAAAAATATTATATTATTTTGGTAAATATTATATGAAAACATTTTGATAAAATGGATCTCCACATAAGTCCAACACAACTTCTCCAAGACAAATATTTTTCTGTGTTTGATATATCCCTTCATAAATGGGGAAAAACAATTCACTTTCATCAACTCTCTATGTTGGGTAACCGTAGTAGACACCTACTTAAAGGATAAGCAAGACATGAATTAGTTTCCCAACTAATAGAGAAAGATGTAAGTGACATCCATCAAAATAAGAGTTTTAACGAACATCTAGCAGGATCTATTCCATATTTGCAAAGAACACTCCCTTTGAAGTGCTTCTTCAATATATTTTATGTAACACTCTAACATTTTATATATGTTAAGAATTTTATTAATTTAATGTGATTTTAATAGAACTAATATGGCTGTCTTTAAATCTTTGTTTAATAAATTATATAATAAATTTTTTAATATATTATTTTTATCTATTGAAATAAAACATTATAAGTAATAATAAAGTGGGGTTAATTTAGGTTCTTCAAAACAAAAAATATATTACAAGTATAATTTATATAATGATTAATGTGGGAATGAAAACAATTTAATAAGTAGATAAGAAAAAAAAATTGTGTAGTAGGAGTATGGGTTATTGGTTTATAGCTACTACTATTTAGGAGTATATCTTCCCACTTCCTCAACTATATCGATAACATATAAAAGTTACTCTTAGAATTTCACATAACTACTCTTTAAATAAGTTATTATCACCACTAAAACAAACGCTAAGAACATCTCCAACAAAGATTTTATCACCAAATTTCAAATACTATGCAACAATTTCTTGATTTTTATTTTCATTAGATCAATAAATCTATGTGGCAAATCAAGTTTCATAAAAAAGTGGTCGAGTATCTTATTTAAGCTTTCGTAATATTTTGTTGCCAACACTTCTACTAACTATATATTAATATAGGCTAAATTGCAGTTTTGGCCCCCCAAGTTTTACAAATGTGCGATTTTAACCCCTAAATTTTTAAACGTGCGATTTTAACCCTCCACGTTTCTTAATTGTGCGATTTTGATCCCTAAGTTTCAAATGAGCGAATTTAACCCCCCATGTTTGCCCCCTTTTGCAAATTTCACGACCCTTGACTATTTTGACAAAAAGTTTCCTTACATAGAATTTTTTTTACACATTATTTACAATATAAAAGTTTAGAATTAATAAACAATAATAAAAGTTTGACACGGAAAAAACATCACGGCAAGAATCAAGAAATAAAGTAACACCTATCTAGAACAAAAATATCACGGCAAGAACACAACTTACTTTGACACAAATGTGTTGAGGATTCCATTTCCGCTCCCTCCAGAACCGTTGAACGCCATTAACGTGATGCTTCGTTTTTCTTGATCTTCTGTTTAGTTGTCTTCTTTAGGTTTTTTTACGTGACAATTTTGATTAGAAAAACCCTAATATCTCATTGTTATATAAGGATTTGTTTTTTGACAAAAAAAAAATTTAGCCAAAATAATATTAAAACTTTTTAAATATTTGTAAAAAAAAAAAATAGTCAAGGGTTATAAAATTGCACAATTAAGAAACGTGGAGGGTTAAAATCGCACGTTTAAAACATAGAGGATTAAAATCGCACATTTGTGAAACTTGGGGGGCCGAAAGTGCAATTTAGCCATTAATATAATATACTAAGTAAGTTACTAATTAATCTTTTTTAAAATTTAATCACAATTATTTAAGTTTTTATTAACGTCCGTTATCGTAATTAACTAAATATGGAGAAGTTGTTTTCCACACAAATCAACAATTAGTCACAGACTTAGTCAAACAAAAAAAAAATTAGTCACATATAAAAAAAAAACTAACATGCTATTTGTGCTCCACTTTTTGAGTTAATTTGTTAAAAAAAAACTAACAAATTTTTAAAGATTTTTTTTTTTGCACAAAGCAGCTTAGTGTGATACTATAAAAATAAAATAAAAAACCACCTATTTTATGACTGAAAAAAAAACCAACATGTTATTTGTGCTCCACATTTTTTATTTACTTCTACTAACTATATATTAATATAATATACTAAGTAAGTTACTAATTAACCCTTTTTAACATCTAATCACAATTATTTAAGTTTTTATTAACGTCCTTTATCCTAATTAACTAAATATGGAGAAGTTGTTTCCCACACAAATCAACAATTAGTCATGGATTTAGTCAAACAAAAAAAAAATTAGTCACATATAAAAAAAAACTAACATGTTATTTGTGGTCCACTTTTTGAGTTACTTTGTTAAAAAAAACTAACTAATTTTTAAAGATTTTTTTTTTGCAAAAAACAGCTTAGTGTGATACTATAAAAAAAAAAAAAAACCACCTATTTTTTTACTGAAAAAAAAAACAACATGTTATTTCTGCTCCACGTATTTTACTTACTTTGTTAAAAAAAAACTAGCTAATTTTTAAAGATTTCTTTTTGCAAAGATTATTTTGAATTCCATAGAAATGAGTGCTATAAAGTTATATCATGGGCGACAAAAACAGTTTAATGATGCTATGTTTGTGCTAAGTTACTCAAATTATTAAAAAAAAAGAACTACCCAAAGAAAACAAAAATTAAACTGGAGGTATCCTTTCTATATAAGTTACTCATAAGGTTAAAAAGGAAGAACACAATATGACAGTTTTCACTCCGTACCATCTCTCATCCGGACTACTACTTCTCTCTACTTTCTCCATCACTTTATCTTTGCTATTAATTTTCATGACAGCATCTTCTAATTTGGTAAGTTTTTTACATTATTGTTGTTGTGACTTTTGTTCCTATGAGTAACATAATTTTCATCGCATGCTAAATTGGATTGACTACATTTCAAGTGTCAATAGCGTTTGAAAATAGAATAATATTTTGCTTAAATTACACTACACAAATGTCATTTAGTATAAAATATGCTAACGTTACTAGATGAATAGAGAAAAATATTTGACACGATCATGGAAGTTGTTCGGAAGCAAAAATGGGGAGTTTTTTTTCCTATATTGATATGGTGGAACAGGAAAAACTTTCATGTGAAACACTTTAGCAACAACTTTACGATCAAAAAGGGACAATATTTTGACTGTAGCTTCTAGCGGAATTGCATCTTTATTGTTCCCTGGAGGAAGGACAACTCATTCAAAGTTCAAGATTTTAGTTCCAGCACTTGAATTTTCTATTTGCAATATAGAGAAGGGAACTGAACTAGAACAACTTTTAAAATTAACAAAGTTAATTATATGGGATGAAGCTCCTGTGGCTCACAAATTCTGCTTTGAAATTTGGACAAATCCTTAAAAGACATAATGAGTGAGGATAAGTCTTCTGCGTCCAAAATATATGGAGGAAAAGTTATACTCTTTGGTGGTAATTTCAGACAAATCTTTTCGGTAATACCAAAAGGAAGTAGATCTGATATTGTTCATGCAACAATAAATGCCTCTTATATTTGGAATCATTGCACTATTTTAACCTTTACCAAGAACATGCGGTTGCTAAATGGTTCATCAAATTCAAACTCTGAAGAAATTTAAAAAAATTCTGAATGGATATTAAGGATCGGGGATGGAGAAATTTTAGAACCAAATGATGGATATGAAGATATCCCAATTCCAGTTGAACTTTTAATTTCATAATACGATGAACCCATTGATGCAATTGTTAAAAGTACATATCCTGATTTATTGAATCATTACATTGATGGTCAATATCTACAAAGTAGAGCTATTTTAACATCAACAATTGAGGTTGTAGATGAAATCAATGATTATATATTGAAGCACATTCCAGGTATTTCAAATTCATTAGTTGAATAGATTTAATATAATTTATAATATGCAATTATTTTTTTACAAGGTTTTATTGTGTTTTTGTTGAATATAGGTGATGAAAAGGAATATCATAGTTCAGACTCCATAGATCGAACCGAAGAAAATAATAATGAAGCATTTGAACAGCTTACACCAGAGTTTTTAAATTGTCTAAAAACATCTAGACTTCCAAACCATTCTATCAAACTAAAAGTTGGCACGCCAATCATGTTGTTGAGAAATCTAGATCAAGCTGAGGGGTTATGTAATGGTACTAGGTTGACTGTTACTAAACTTGGAGATCATGTGATTGAAGCTAAAATAGTTACTGGAAAAAACATTAACAATATAATATATATTCCAAGAATGTCGATGTTACCATCACAATCACGATGGCCATTCAAGTTTATAAGGAGGCAATTTCCAATTATTGTTTCTTTTGCCATGACAATAAATAAGTCTCAAGGTCAATCTTTAGAATATGTTGGATTATACTTGCCAAGAGATATTTTCTATCACGGTCAACTCTATGTGGCAATTTCTAGAGTGTAGAGCAAACAAGGACTGAAGATATTAATACATAATAAAGCAAGAAAATCATAGAATACTACTACAAATGTTGTCTTCAAAGAGGTTTTCCATAACATCCAATAGGTATTTAGATTCATCTCCTATTTCTCAATTTCAAATTGGAATTTTATATTGTCATTCATTAGATATAATTTCTATAAATTACTAACTGAGTTGCACTTATTCACACACACACATACATATATATTTACACTTTAATGCTTCAACGTAAAATAATTAGAAATAACAATTTTGTTCAATTTTTTCAGGAACTTGCAAAGACTCAAATTGTGCTCACCTTCTTTTACACAAAGTCTTACAAATGTAGAACGAGAGTTGATCATTAATAATTCACTTCAAATTAAAGTATCTCATTTATTAAGTTGTATCTATAGATTCCATGATGTTTTCAACAAACCTATATGTACTTTGTAATAGTATAAGTTAGATATGTATTTTTTTTTTGTACAAAGTTAGATATGTATTTATTAATATTTTTTTTTTACGGGATGTATTTATTAATATTAAGATCATATTTTATATTATATGTTTAAAACTTTATTAATGCAATGATAAAAACATGTTTTCAAATTGTAATGTGTTGCTTTTTTTAAATTTTCTTTTGATTATTCTGTTATTTTTTTTTTTACGGATCTTTGGTTTCAATTGTTATTGTTTTTCTAATTAAACAAAAAATAAATTAACAAATTAACCAATATTTTTAAAAACTACATAAGTATTTAGTACAATTAAATATAACATTTAACTATCATAACACAGACCCGTGCGGATGCACGGGTTTATAACTAGTTTCTATAATTAACTATGCTCTTAATCAACCAACAAAAGAATTAATTGAGGTATAATATCTTTTCTTTTTTTTTTACAGAATGAGGTATAATATCTTATAAATTGTTTAAATATACTTCAGTAAAATTATTCCAAGTTATATAAAAAAATTAAGATTCTAAAAGCTTTTAAAAAACTTTTTTATGATAAAAAATATTGTGGTATTTAATCAAGATTTTTATAAAATATAAGCAAATCTTGTTGTATTCAATTTTTTTGGTCGAGACTACGATATCTACCGCGGAACGCAGCGACTATTCCCCTTGCTAGATCGGAGGCACCCCAAAGGGTGGAATAGTTGACTCAGAGATTTAAAGTTTTGTGGTATTCAATTAAGATAATTATTTTTTTTCAATGCAACAAAATATGTTGAAAATATTTATTATCATTTAAAAATGTTTATTATTATTTAAAAATATACATATTCTCATGGATTCTTTTGTGGAGCGGATTTTGAGAGGCTTGTTAGTAGAAAATATAAATAGTTTACTCATCAAATCCAACAATCACACCCTAACTCTCAAGACTTTTGAATTCTCAGTTGAACTAACCTACTAACGAGTCTTCATTTACATCTTCAGTACTACCAAATTATGAAGATAACAATTATGAACTCATTGTTCAAACACAAGAAGAAATGCTATTTAAAAAAACATAAAAATAGAATCATTTGTTATTAAAAAATTTGAAATTTCTATTGTTATTGTTTCCTTTATTCAAATATTTGATTTTTTTTGTTCAATTTATTTATTTCTTAGGAATTGTAAAAATCTGTAATATAATTTGAAATGTTAAAAAATTGTATTATAATCTCACAAAATTCTATGTTAAACGTATCTTTTAAAAAAAATTCTTAAAATCTCACAAAATTAATATAATCTCGCAAAATTTTTTAAAATCTTCAAAACTTTTTTTATCACAACAATCCCTCAAAATCACAATTCAATAAACTCCTAAATGTGATGTGACACACATTGAGGATCATTAAATAAAGATAAAATATCCGAAATGAGTTACATAGTTTATGTTCATCATAAATGCTTTAATAATCATCTTTTTATTTACTTGAAAAACGTAAGAATATTTTATTGTTAGTGCTATAAAAAGAGAAGAGATATTTTCAAAAGTAGGTGTAGGTGTTGGGTTGTGAATTTAAATTAAAACCACAAAGCATAGCTCTTGAAGTGAGTGAGTATAGAAGAAAAAGAGAAAAAAAAACTAAGAAACAATGAAGATATTTGGTAAACCCGTATTTCCAAGCCAAATCATACTTTTCGCATCTGGGTATGTATCTTTCCACTATATTCTATCATAATTATTTTATGTAAATATGTTATGTTATGCTTTTAATTGTAACAAAATTGAATAACAATGATTTAGATGAATTGTGTTAGTGATAAACTTCAAATTATTAACCAATAACAGGCTTCTATTTTTAGCATCAACAAGTTATGATGTTCATAGATCAATCAAGAATAATCAAACACCACCTTCTCAAGAACAGCTCAAAGCTCTTGAAGATTACATCAAATCAGTTCGTCGCTCACCTTAATTTATAACATCCGTGGCACATGTTCCACCACGTCATTTCTTATATCCACTACCACTACTTCATAGATCACAAACAATTACTATACGATTAAACTAATGAATTGATCTATGTCTTTGTAATTTAATATTTATCTTTATTAAAAGTTTCTCAATTTAAATCCATGTTTTTGTCAAACTTCTTTCAATTTAGTCCTTTGGAAGAATTGAGAAACAATTAACAAAGGCATGAACTAATTTAATATATTTATAGAGTCAGAAATTTATTTAAGAACGACTTATAAAAACAAACACCAATTTAATATTTTAGTCATTATTCTTCTCTCTCTTTTTTTTGACGTAGTTATTCTTCCATCTTAAATGTATCATATTTGCTCAAAGAAAATGTTATTTTATCTTTTTAATGTAAATCTAATTAATTATTTAAATCTCATTATTAACCGCTAAATTGAATGTAAATTTCCGTTTAGGGTCGTGGCTAGTGTTCTTGAGACACTAGTTAAAGTTATCAAAAGAAGTAAAATTTGCATTGAAAATAGAGTAACCTATTTAAATTTGTAATTGTTTAATATCTATTACATGATAGATATTAGGTAATGTTTTTAAATTTGTAATTGTTTTAGTGGTACCTGAATAGCTGGAGTCGTGAGGCATTATTGTGAAGAATAAATAAACATTACTCATTCCGTCTCAAAATAATAGTCTTTTAAGAAAATGATTAATTGTGTTGGTTTTAATAATTAAACAAGTATCATTTGCTAAAACACTCTTATTAATTGTAGTTAATAGAGTAGTTAAGTAGATGAAATTCAATTAATAAGGGTATAATGATGGAAAAAAATAATAAATGTTGCATTGATATTCTACAGTGACAATTATTTTGAAACAAATAAAAAATTCTAAAAAAATAATTATTTTGAGACGGAGGGACTATTAATTAATCAATCATGAATTAATCAAACACTCTTTAATAAAAAAACAAACTCAAAGATAGGTTAAATTTAAGAAGAAGGAATAAGGAAGCAGAGAAGAAGAATGTAAACCTTCAATTTAATCCCAATCCTAAATTTTAATTTTCTAATTATAAATACAAAAAACAAATAAATAAAATTAATTTCTGATTTGGCAATTTTTTTTTTAAAATAAAATTAAATGTCATGTGTCATGCATGTCACAGATTTCGCCCAATCAAATTTAGTTGTCTGAATTTAGGGAGATAAAACACATAATATTTATATTACAGGAGGGTAATCACAAAAAAAAAAAATTACAAAGGGTAAAACAAAATATTAACCCTTAAATTTGTAATGGTTTAATTGAGAATAAGTGAAATATTAAATTCTCTCTTAAAATTTAAAATTTTGTCAAATACCCATTTTAAATTTAGAAATAGACAAATATCCCCTGAAATGGTATAAAACGTCAATCAAATTGCCCTGCTCCATTTACTCCGTCTATTTTGATGAGATGTGGCACATGTCGACGTGGTGCCACGTCACATGAAAGAGAGATAATTGACTAAAATTTACAAAATTAGGAGATTAATTAACCAGAATACCGTAAAGTTTAGCCCATAGTTTTATAAATTTTAGTCAATTATCCCTCCTGTGACGTGTATCCTGATCAATTACCTCTCTCTCATGTGATGTGGCATCACGTTAGCAAGTGTTACACACGCAGTTAACGACCATGTCATCAAAATAGTCAGAGTAAACGGAGCCGGGTGCAATTTGATTGACATTTTATAATTTCATGGAGTATTTATCTATTTTCATATTTCAAGAAATATTTGACAAATTTTAAAATTTCAAAGAAGAATTTGGTATTTTACTCTATTGAGAATCTACGAACCACATATGTTGGATATGACACGTTGCTATGGATAATATATATTTTTTAAAATAGTATAATTCAATATAATTATAATTGTCGATATCATATCCAATTGTCTGACACTCAGTGGCAGAGCTAGGATTGGCATGGCTGAGCCATTCCACCCCCAAAAATATAAAAGAAATTGGTACTATATCCTAGGTCTTTTAAAAAAAAATTAGTTGCATTATATTTCTTTGGGTACCTTTCGTATGCTTCTTGACATAAATTCAATTTTTGTGGTCATAACAAAATTTAAGAAAATCATGAATTTGAAGAAATTATAATTTGTTATGTTAATAACCATACGAAAAATACCTAAAAATTACACATAAGATTTGTGCAAAAAGGCTTGAACATGAGACCTATCACATAGTTAAATTAATACACTTGATCTTTAAAAATATCAACATTTTTATGAATCAAATAAATTATCTGCCAACTATTTTATTTCATTATTTTTAAATATTATGGTAATTTCTTCCATATTTTCATTAAAAAAATTCAATGTGTACAAAGTAATAGATTTAAAATAAAATATATATTTTCTTGATAGTTTTGATAACCAACATTTATTTATTATACTTTTTTAATTGATAGAAAACAAAATATCTTTCAAAAATATTCATTTACCCATTATAATTTTTTTAAGATATTTAATTAAAAATACTCATTTACCTATGACGATTTTACGTGCAACAAGAATGTTCTTCCTTTTTTTTGATTTTGTTAATACCATTTTTTGAATTGTTTTCTTTATGTTATTTGACATTGGTTCTCTATTCTCTTGTTATTTTGTTTTGCACTTTTTTTTTTTCTTTACCAGGTTTTACACTTTTTGATTTTATTAGTAAGATTTTTAATGAGGCAGATGTTATTCGTTGTGTTGTTTTCTTGAGTTTTGATCTAGTACCCCAAACATTATTATCTCTATCCATTTAATCTTAATTACTGAGGTGCTGCAAATGACACGTGATGGTAGTGGGATGTTAACATAGTTGGAATGTCATATTCATCATGTGATGTCTTTACACTATAATTTTGTTAAAATAAAAAAGAAAATCAAAAATATCTTTCAAAAATATGATTTAAAAAATAACAGGCAATGAGATCTTTACTCAAATAACATAATACATTTAAATATGCAGAAAAAATTAACTTAAACAATAGTAAAATATTATACAGAAAATATTTTGATCAAATGGATTTCCATGTAAGTCCAACACTACTTCTCCAAGACAAGTATTTTTTTGTGTTTGACATATCCTCTTCATAAATGGGAAAAAAATAACTCACGTTTATCATAAGCTGATCTTTTTGCTCAAATGTATTCTTGTGTGCTTTGGAATTACCACATTCCAAAATCCTGTTGGGGCAGTAGATTTGCTTAAAGAATAAGAAAAGGATATGATACAAATTTAAAAATGTAATTAGTTAATGTTGTAAAGAAAAAATAAATTATATATTACTTTATAAATTATGCACTGCATTGTATCCCTTGCATTAATTATGGAATAAAAAATGGTACAATTGTTTTAGAATTTGTGTATCAAACTTTTTCAAACGGTAAATTATGTGTGTTTCAATGTAAAATTTACTACTTTTGAGTTTTTTAACCATTACATACTCAAGACCCTATAAATTAAATATGAGAAAGATAAATTGTAGATTTAAAAAAAGAATGGTTAATGATATAACAGAAAAAATAACATTAAATATTTTAGTATAAATTTTCTTTTCAAAATGACATATATTTTAGTACCGAGGATTGTAATAATTTTGAACATAATGTAGTGTAAATATCCAAACTAAAGTCCTGTTTGGTAACTTTTTCTTCACACGAGCTTATAGCTTATTTTGACCAGCTTTTAGCTTATTTTGATAAGCTAATTCAATTATTGTCCGTTTGGCCCGACTTATTTTCTACTTTTCTATTTAGCTTAAACAAAATAAAGAAGTATAAAATTGAATTTAGCCATATTTCTCTTTAAAAGTATTAGAGAAATAAACTAAAGAATTAAAAAATAAAAAAAAAGTAGAATCAAACACATTTTTTTCCTACTTTACTATTTTTAAGGAGAAGAAAAAAAGTAGAAAATAAGCCCGGCCAAACGGGCACTTATTAGCTTTTAGCTTATTACTTTTTATTCCAACTTTACCCCTATCATCTTACTTAAAAATAATTAAATATTAATTAAATATATATTTTTTATGTTATTTCATATCAATAAGTTACTTCAACCGCTAATTTTACCAAACACTACAAATTCAACCAACTAACTTATCAACTATAAGCTATAAGCTAACGTATCAGCTATCAGCTATAAGCTCATCCACTATATGCTAGCTTATAAGTTATCCGCTATTTTTTTACCAAACAGACCCTAATCATTAAAATAATGTGATAAATTAAATAGTATAAATATTGTTGATAAAGGAATATGAATCAAAACGACTAAACAAATGCAAATTACCGGTAATAAACAGAAAAATAACACAAGTTAAGCTACTTTTTGAGATAACAACATGGCTTCTTCATTCCTTTCTGCAATTTCTTCGGCTACTTCTTTCTCTTTTGCAATTCTGAATGCTTCTTCCTCCAGCTTCATTGTTTTTAACCTGGCTTCAACAATAGTGCGGACCTGCGCAAGTTCTCGAGAATCAGCTTGCTTAAGGTCAAACTCACTCCTCTTTATTGGATCGAGCAACAAATCATATGCCCTCATGATTGACTTAAACTTATCTTCTATTTTATCTTGCTGGAAAGCATTCGGACGAAGGTAAGCCATTTTGTCCGGATGAAACCTCAAAGCAAGTTCTTTAAAGTTTTTACGAATTTGGTCCTCTGTAGCAAGATATCTAAGATGGCTCAAACCTAATACTGCATAGTGATCCTGGTTATCCAATCTCGAACACAGCTCTTTGGTTGAGATATAGCGTTCATACTCTTCCATTTTGTCGTCCTCAACGGATTTCAAAGCGGGGACTGACATCCAGAATTCAACTGTTTAATATCTGTAATCACAAAGCCAATAAAGTTAGTATTCCCTCCCTGTCTTTTGTAAGTGTCGTGCCGTGAGTAAACCTACCTACACAAAGGGAAGAAATATGATTTATAGGATTCAACACAAAAAAAAAACACCAATTTCAATTGACCCTATGCAATCAATCATATATGTACACAGTCACCCTCCTCGCTAGATTGTACCTCTACAAAAAATTTAGTTAAATAAAAAAAAAAGTGCAAAACATAAAAATAGGAAAAATAATAATTTTTTAATATTGTGTCAAATTTTTTTAATATAAAAAAAAAAAAAATAAGTTTTAGTCAAAAGAAACGGCATAAAAATAGGAATAGGAAATAAAAGATATGCATAAAAAATATAGCAATTCAACCAAACATATAACAACTTATAGAACTCGTCAAAAAAAAAAACAACTTATAGAAGAAAAAAAACAATATAAATAAAAAAAAGCAGTGATGCACGGGTACTCCGTTTTAAGGAGAGTACCGGTACCGGGTACGTACCAGGTATCGGTACGCACCCGGTACTCAATGGGTACGCACCGACGCCGCACCATTTTTTTATTTTTATTTTTTGGTTTGGGTACTTGTTGGGTACTTACCGGGTACTCCAACTGCTATTAAAATTAAAAAAATTGTTTCTTTTTTCATATTATTTTAGAAATATTTTGTCAGAAAAATATATTTTATTTGCTTATAAAAGGAGTATTAACTTAGAGTTGCAAGAAACAACTGTAAAATAATATTTTTTTGAGCAATTTGTTTTTTAATTTGATATGATTGTTTTGATGTTTTTGAACAATTTTAATTACTTTTAAAGTGTGGTACTTTTTATGTTTAATCAAGTGTTTTAAAAATATGTTTTTATTATTTTATTTATATAATTATATTAAAAAAAATTATACTAACGTACCCGTACCTTAGTTTTTTTAAAAATATCGTACCCCGTACCTGTACCAGTACCGGGTACCGGTACCGTACCCGTACCGTGGCAACCCTGAAAAAAAGTATACAGTTGTTCACGAAGAAAAAAAAAAGAAACTACGGTTAAAGGGTAAAATTCTAACTACTAGGCAAGTTGAAAAACAAAAGCTACAAATAAAAAAAAAAAAAAGATTTGTCTCCATCTTTAATAAAATTATAAATCTTCATAATAATAGGAATTATTCTAAATAGAACTCAGATTTATTCACGGGAGAGAAATGTATTCGGATCCGACTTCAAGTCCACATCTCCGGGATATTGTCTGTTTTGGAGTTAATCCATCACAATTTTGTCTTTGTAGAAAAGACACCTCAATTAATTTGAGAAGTGTGACATGTTATATGTAAACCACTTTTACCCTCAATTTACAAACAATGTGAAATTTATACGTAAGCCAGAACAAAAACATCTACCACCATGAAAAATATATATCAAAGATATACATAAAAAATAGTAACTCAATCTTTGTACCAACAAATAAATAGTAACTTGCCTCAAAAAAAAAATAGTAACTCAATCTAACATATAACAACTTATATTAAAAAATTTATAACTACTTAAAAAAAAAGTGGGCAAAAAAAAAAAGAATTAATCCAACTTATATATTTTAGGGTCATGGTAAACAATGTCTCTGAGATATTTGTTAAATATAACACAATAAGAAATAAAAGAATTTTTTTTATCAATAAGAAAATAAACAAGGAAAAACAAAACAAACTAAGGTCTAGGTCGCAAAAGACTAATAGCATCAGCCAACAACACAATTGATAAAACATGAGGTCAAAAATCCCAAATCATCAATCCTTTGTCCATGTTAGAGTCATACTTTGCAAGTCAATCAACACAAGCATTGTCATTTCTCAAGGTATTTTGAAAATGAATAGTCCAAGCATGATTCTTGTAATAAGCATACCACACAAAAGGAAATAAAAGAAAATTTTAATATTGAAAAGACAAAATTTTATATTTTCAAAGTATTGAATGCACACATTTTGAGGCAAATTTTCTATATTAGTATCCTTCCTATATTTTAAATCTTTCTACGTTTAAATGTGGACGTGAGAGGAGGAGTTGTGGGGAGTGTAAAAGTCTTCTTTGCAGCCTATCCTTTCAGAGAAGTGGTTGTGAAGACATGACCTAAATGGTGGTTATTCCGTGAAGAATGTATATCATTTGCTCACTAGTTAGGATTCTCATGTTGTAGAAGCTACTTCAGACTTAATTTGACACAGGTAAGTTCCTTTGAAAGTCTCTCTTTTATTCCGGAGGTTTATTCATATCAGGTTATCAACTTAAGACAATTTGGTGACGCATTATATCATTTATCATGACTCTATGTGTAACTTGCTACGGGAGTTTGGAAAGAATTCAATACTTATTTCTTTCTTGCCCCGTTTTCACCTACTTGTGGTGTAAGGTTAGATCTTGGATTTGTATATCTTCATTCCAAATTTAGTACATGATCATCTTGTTCAGTTTATTCATTCTTCTAGGAATGCGAGTTCGTCGTTTTTTCTTGCAGCTTATTTGATTATGTTGTATTAAGGTAACGTGGTCTGAACGTAATAATAAAGTTTTCAAGGTTAAGAAAAGTATAATTCAACAGATGCTAAATAAAGTCAAGTTGGTGGTTGAAAGTTTATAATGTCAATCTTGATTTAAACTCTCATATGTACTGGTCGAATCCTTTAGCTTGTATGGACACGGGCACCGGCTAAATTTCTTAATTGTTTTGTTTTTTAGTTGGATGTTGACTGTATTATTTTAAAATTCTTTCTAGTATACCTTATACTAGTAAGGATCCTCAAATGTTAATATAATTCATTTTTACCTGTTAAAAGAAGAAAAAAATGGGTTTTTCACCACTATATCCCACTTTCAAACAATATATACCAGTTGCCCCTGTTTCAAAAAAAAATACAGAACTGCCCTACATTTTGAGGGTCATTGAATTACGCTACTTCATGTAGCGCATTCCTTAAGGATTTCTGCATGGTGGCAGGGCGGTAGGGCCATTGAATTACGCTACTTCATGTAGCGCATTCCTTAAGGATTTCTGCATGGTGGCAGGGCGGTGGTCCCCACTGGGTCCCACCAATTACGCTACTTTGTGTAGCACAACCTTAAAGCCCTTTTTTTTTCGTTTTTTTGTTTTTTTTTAAATTACCACAAATTTTAAAATATTTAAAAACTAATAAAAAACCAAAAAAAAAACATAAATTATAAATATTAAAATTATAACCCTAAAATAAATTTAGATGATTATATTTAAAGTTGATAATATTTATAAGCTAATTAAATTTAGATTTTTTTTTTTTGACAAAACTAATTAAATTTAGAAAACATTGATTGAAAGATAATAATTAAATTCATACAATTTTTCATTTTAAGATAATAGACACAACTTAAATAAAATGAAAATTAACTATTGTTGATTGGAAGGGCCCTCAATATATGGACACTTGCTGCGAATGTGACCAGGTTGATCAAATCTCCATCTACAGAAAGTGCTGGCGTGTGACCAAATTCAGCATATTGATCAACGTAATCTAAGTCTGCATGTGTCATGTAGCTGGGTGGATCGTAAGCTGAAGCCAGTGGAGTCGGTCCATGTGGTTGTTGATCATCTTCGTCATCTTCGCAGCAAGTGTCCATATGTTGAGGGCCTTTCCAATCAACAATAGTTATTTTTCATTTTATTTAAGTTGTGTCTATTATCTTAAAATGAAAAATTGTATGAATTTAATTATTATCTTTCAATCAATGTGATCTAAATTTAATTAGTTTTGTCAAAAAAAAAACTCTAAATTTAATTAGCTTATAAATATTATCAACTTTAAATATAATCATCTAAATTTATTTTAGGGTTATAATTTTAATATTTATAATTTATGTTTTTTTTTGGTTTTTTATTAGTTTTTAAATATTTTAAAATTTGTGGTAATTTTAAAAAAAAAAACAAAAAAACGAAGAAAAAAAAAGGGCTTTAGGGTTGCGCTACACAAAGTAGCGTAATTAGTGGGACCCAGTGGAGACCACCGCCCTGCCACCATGCAGAAATCCTTAAGGAATGCGCTACATGAAGTAGCGTAATTCAATGACCCTTAAAATGTAGGGCAGTTTTGTATTTTTTTTTGAAACAGGGACAGTTGGGTATATATTGTTTGAAACAGGGATATAGTGGTGAAAATCCCGAAAAAAATCACCTTTTTATTTTTTTAAATGTAAGGATATGTTATTGTTAATTATTGCTATAAAAAGAGAAGAGATATTTTCTAAAGTATTGGTTTGCAGAATTGAAACTAGAACCACAAAGCGTAGCTTGAAGTGAGTGAGTATAGTATAGAAGAAAAAAAAAATGAAGATCTTTGGTAAACCCGTATTTCCAAGCAAAATCATACATTTTGCATCTGGGTAATTGTGTTAGTGATCAACTTCAAATTATTAACCAATAACAGGCTTCTATTTTTAGCATCAACAAGTTATGATGTTCAAATCAAGAATAATCAAACAGACAAACGCCTCCTTCTGAAGATTTCAGCTCAAATCAGTTCGTCACTGACCTTAATTTATAACATCCGTGGCACATGTTCCACCACGTCATTCCTTTATATCCACCAGACCACCACCACTACTTCATAGATCACTAACACAAACATTAAATTGGTATTTTTAGTATGATTCTCAATATAAATTTAATTTTTGTAAATATAACAAACTTTAAAAAAATTATGAAGTTGAAGAAATTATAATTTGTTACGTTAAAAACCACACTAAAAGTACCTAAAAATTGCACATAAGTTTTGTGCAAAGAGGCTTGAACATGAGACTTTTGAAAGTGGAATAGTTAAATTAATACACTTGATCTTACAAAAATCAACATTTTTATGAATAAAAAAAACTATTTACCAACTATTTTATTTCATTGCTTTTAAATATTATGGTAATTTCTTACATATTTTCATTAAAAAAATTTAATATGTGCTGAGTATTAAATTTTAAAAAAATTATTTTCTTGATAG